>CAUYPK010039948.1:0-14512 GCA_963574355.1 Loris lydekkerianus | reverse complement strand
TTGTTATAGTGTGATTTTTGGTCTTCTGGATATATACCTAGTAGAGGAATTATAGGATTGAATGGCAGGTCTATTTTTAGATCTCTAAGTGTTCTCCAAATATCTTTCCAAAAGGAATGTATTAATTTGCATTCCCACCAGCAGTGTAGAAGTGTGCGCTTTTCTCCACATTCATGCCTACATCTCTGGTCTTGGGATTTTGTGATATGGGCTAATCTTACTGGAGTTAGATAATATCTCAAAGTAGTTTTGATTTGCGTTTCTCTGATGATTAAGGATGATGAGCATTTTTTTCATGTGTCTGTAGGCCGTGTGCCTGTCTTCTTCAGAGAAGTTTCTCTTTGAGTCCCTTGCTCAGCCTGAGATGGGATCACTTGTTATTTTCTTGCTAATATGTTTGAGTTCTCTGTGGATTCTGGTTATTAAACCTTTGTCAGAGACATAACCTGCAAATATCTTCTCCCATTCTGAGAGCTGTCTGCTTGCTTTACTTACTATGTTCTTAGCTGTGCAGAAGCTTTTTAGTTTGATCAGGTCTCAGTAGTGTATTTTTGAAGCTGCTTCAATTGCCTGGGGTCCTACTCATAAAATATTCGCCCAGATGGATTTCTTCAAGACTTTTCCCTGCACTTTCTTCAAGTATTTTTATAGTTTCATGTCTTAAGTTTAAATCTTTAATCCAGTGAGGGTCTATCTTAGTTAATGGTGAAAAGCGTGGGTCCAGTTTCAGTCTTCTACAGGTTGCCAGCCAGTTCACCCAGCACCATTCGTTAAATAGGGAATCTTTTCCCCACTGAATGTTTTTAATTGGCTTGTCAAAGATCAAATAACGGTAAGTAGCTGGATCCATCTCTTGGTTCTCTATTCTGTTCCATACATCTACCTCTCTGTTTTTGTGCCAGTACCATGCTGTTTTGATCACTATCGATTTATAGTACAGTCTCAGGTCTGGTAGCACAATTCCTCCTGCTTTGTTTTTATTTCTGAGTAATGTTTGGCTTTTTGAGGTTTTTTTGATTCCATATAAAATGAAGTATTATTTTTTCAAGATCTTTAAAATATGACAGTGGAGCTTTGATAGGGATTGCATTGACATTGTATATTGCTTTGGGTAGTATGGACATTTTAACAATGTTGATTCTTCCCAGCCATGAGCATGGTATGTTTTTCCATTTGTTAAGATTTTCAGCTATTTCTTTTCTTAGAGTTTCATAGTTCTCTTTATAGAGATCTTTCACATCTTTTGTTAGGTAAATTACCAAATATTTCATCTTCTTTGGCACTACTGTGAATGGGATAGAGTCCTTAACTGTTTTTTCAATATTCCTTCTTTTTCTATGCTTTGGAAAATGTTGTGTAATATAAGTACTAGTTTCTCTTAAAAGGTTTGATAGAATTTGGATGTGAAGCCATCTGGTCCTGAACTTTTCCTTTTAGGGAGATTTTGTATTGTTGATACTGTTTCAGTGGTTGATATAGGTCTATTCAAGGTTTCTAATTCTTGGTGAGTCTGGGAAAGTGGTTTGCGTCCAGGTATTGGTCCATTTTCTTCAGATTTTCATGTTTCTGGGAATAGATATTTTTGTAGTAATCATTGAAGACATTGTGTCTGATAGACAATATTAGAGATTTTACTTTTCTGTTTCTGGTTAGGTTGGCCAAAGGTTTATCAGTTTTGTTAATCTTTTCAAAAAACCAACTTTTTGTTTCATTGATCTTTTGAAAGATTCTTACGTTTTCTATATCATTTAATTCTGCGATAATTTTGGTTTTTGCTTTTCTACTGCTGGGGTAGAGGTTGCACTGTTCTTCCTTTTCTGGTTGCTTGAGATGATCCCTTATGTTGTTGGCTTCCTCTCTTTCTGTTTTCTTGATGAAGGCTTCCAGTGCTATAAATTTCTCTCTTAAGACCGCCTTTGGAGTATCCCACTGGTTTTGATAATTTGTATCTTTGTTGTCATTTGGTGATTTCCTTCTTAATTTCACCTTTGACCCAGCTATCATTTAGCCTAAGATTAGTTAGCTTCCATGACTTTGTCTGAGTATGAAGATTCCCATTGCTGTTGTGTTCAACTTTTATTCCATGGTGGTCCAAGAAAGTACAAGGAATAATTTCTATGCTTTTAAGTTTCCTGAGGTTAGACTTGTGTCTAGGATAGGATCTATTTTGGAGGATCACCCATGGGCTGATGAGAAGAATGTATATTCAGTTTTATTAGGGTGACATGTTGTGTAGAGGTGTATAAAGTCCATTTGTTCTAGGGTGATGTTTAAGTCTAATACTTCTTTGTTTAGTTTCTTCTTGGAGGATTTATCCAAAATTGTCAAAGGGGTGTTAAAATCTCCAAATATTATAGTGCAAGACATTAAGTTGTTCATATCCATTAGGGTCTGCTTTATGAATTGAGGAGCATTGTGGTAGGGTGCATAAATGTTAATTATTGAAATCTCTTCATGTTGGGTGTTTCCCTTGACAAATATGTAGACCTTCCTTACCTTTCTTTATTTTTGTTGGTTTAAAGCCAATTGTATCTGCTACTAAAATTGCAACCCCCACTTTTTTCTGCTTTCCATTTGCCCGTATTATACAAGTCCATCCCTTCACCCTGAGTCTATTTTTAGCCTTTAAGGTAAGGTGTGATTCTTGTATACAGCAGATATCTCATCTGAGTTTATGGATTCAGTCAGCCAGCCTGTTTATGTATCCAGCCAGCCTCTAGAGGACAATTTAAACCATTCACATTTATTGAGTGAATTGATAAACCTGGTTTTATTTTGGGTGTCATGATTTTTGGATGTCCAGTGGACATTTTTAATTGTTTCATCACTGTGAAAGTTGGGTTTTGTTCAAAAATTTTCAGGTGAGTTTACTTTGGAGGTAGAGCATTGTGCTGGTCATTGTGGAGGATGGGTCTGAGAATATCCTGGAGAGCTGGTTTAGTGATGGCGAATTTCTTCAACATATCTATGTCATTAAAGTATTTCTCCATCACAAATGAAACTTATTTTAGCTGGATACAGAATCCTGGACTGGAAGTTGTTTTGTTTTAGGAGACTAAAGTTTGATGACCATTTTCTTCTGGCTTGAAATGTTTCAGCTGAGAGATCTGCAGTCATTCTGATATTTCTCCCTTTGTAGGTGATGCTTTTCTTATGTCTGGCTGCTTGCAGAATTTTCTCCTTTGTCTTAACTTTGGCAAAGTTAATCACAATGTGTCTTGGACATGCTTTATTTGGATTGAGTCTTGCTGGGGTTCTGAAACTGTCTGCTATCTGAAGCTCTGCATCTCTTGCAATGCTTGGGAAATTCTCCTCCAAAATCTCTTGGAATAGAGCATCTGTACCTTTAGGATCATTCTCTTCTCCTTTGGGAATTCCTATAAGACAAATGTTTGATCTTTTGGAGTGATCCCACAACTCTCTTAGGGAATGATCAGTTTTTACTCTCCATTTTTCTGCCTCTTTGAGTGTTTGGGAACATTCAAAAGCTTTGTCTTCAGTTTCAGAGATCCTTTCTTCTGCCTGATCAACTCTTTTACTGAGGGATTCTACTGCGTTTTGGAGCTCCTCAACTAACTTTTTCATTTCCTTGAGCTCTGCTACCTCTTATCTCATTATGTCCATATCTTTGGTGACTTGGGCTTTAAATTCATTAATTTCTTGAGACAACTTTAGAACTACTTTTTTAAATTCAATTTCTATCTTTTCTTTTATTCTATTTATCTTATTTCTAATTCATATTCTGAATTCAATTTCTGACATTGTTGCCATTTGTTTATAGATGGCATCTTCAGTTGTATCTCTTTTGTCATTTCTTGGGAGGGAGGTTGGTCTACTCTGGTTATTCATGTTGCCAGAGTTCTGTTGGGTCTGCATCATGTTTATTTTCCACCATTTGGTTATTAGAACTGGTAGGGTGAGATTGAATTGGGGTTCCCAGGTAGTAGAGATAGCACCTTACCAAAGCACTAGGCTTTGTAATTGTGGCTTATCTTCTACAACCTTACAAAGTCCTCTTTCAGAGTTTTAGCCAGAGGCTCTGAGGACCTACTTGGTGAGATAGCACAAGCTAGCTCTGTTTGATATCAGCCAACCTCTACCCTATCCTAAGAAACCACAGTATTAGGTTTAAATCTTGACTATGAAGAGATACAAACAGCAGCGGTGCCCAGACCCCACCCTTCAGTTCTTTTCCACTACAAAACTCGAAGGTGAACCTCAGAATGTCCCTGAGTGGACAGCCCCAGACACGGGATCCAACCAAATTGTCTCAGGCAGTGCAAACCCTTCCCAACAGAGAGGGATTCAAGGGTCTCCAAGGGCACAATTGGAGCCAGGAATCCACACTCCTGCCCACCAGAGTCAGTCCATACTGTTGTTCACCTGTCTTCTCACAGGCCAAGCTGGAGCCAGGGGCCACGCCCCCACTTACCAGTCTCAGTTCACATCCAACTAGCCTCGGCTTGCCAGACCAGTTGGGGTCAGGGGACCAGGTCCACCACCTGGCAAGCCTCTATTCACAGGCTCTGTTAGAGTCAGGGTGCTATACTTCACTTGCAGGTCTCAGTCATCACCTGGTAAGCCTCTGCTCACCAGCCAGAGACAGTGGGCCACGCCCTAGCCCTCAGGTCTTTTTCACACCCAGTAAGCCACTGCTTGAGGATTTTGTTGGAATTGGGATCACGCCCTTGCTCTCAGGTCACAGTCTACGCCTATCAGTCCTCTGCGTGCAGGCCCAGCAGGGGCTGGGGACCAGCCCTGTCTTCTGAACTCAGTCCACACAGGGTAACCACACAGGGTAACCGCTGTGGGTGCTGTCAGAGCTGGGGGTTCTGTACCCCATCCTGCCAGACACATCCTGAACTGAGGGGTCAGTGCTACCACTGGCCAGGAATAGTCATAACCGGGGGACTGCTCCTCCTCCCACCAAGTGTCCCTTTCTTCCCACACCATCTTTCTTCCCCATTAGATTCTGTCCCAACAGTTGGTGGTCCACACTATGCCTAGTTCTCTCAGGACAAGACCAACACTGTGCTCTGCAGGTGGCAGAATGTCAGACCGCCATTCCAGGGGAGAAATGGTGAACTGAGAGTTTGGACTTGTGGGGGAAAATATCTTTTCAATTTTATGCCTGGTGGCGTGGTGTCTAGGTTCATAAATGGGACCTCCCTGGAGAAAAAGACCTGGAGTTTAGTGGCTCTCTCTTGCAAGAGAAAATGAGAGGTCTTTCGTTCCCTGCTCGTTCGCACATAGCCTGCGGCAGCCCCCCTGCTTGGTGGAGGGGTCTCCCGTCCTCTAGTCGATAGGCTTTGTACCTGTAATTTGGTTTCTTAAATGCTCTTCCTTGTAGTTACAGCTTGCCAAACTTCGTTCTTGGTTCAGCTCCCCGTCTTTGTATTCATAGAGTCAGATTCCATCCAGTTTTTCTTCCTCTGCTCAGGAGCCTCAGCCAAGGGTTGCTACTAGTCGGCCATCTTTCCAGAATTCCCCCCAAGTATATTTTTCCAATTCCCTTAATCTAATTGACAACTTCTTTTACTACAGAGTGCCCAAAAATTCACCCCTAAAGTTACCATACACAGAGAAAATGAGGAATTGTAGCTAAATATACCTTTGTTTACAAAATATTCATTAAAAAATTTTACAACCTATTTACAAAATATTTTATGTGTGTTGGCCATCTCTTTGTAAAATTTTGTAACATATATTTTGCAAATAAAGGTATACTTAGCTACAACTTCTCATTTCCCTCTGTATTGTGTCCATAGGGATGACTTTTGGGATATCCTATAGAAGGAAACATCATAAGGAAACAATTTAACAATTTTTCCATTAAATCCTATAACTATGATGGAAAGACAACATCAACACCCTCTTGGAAGTGGATGCATGAAGGAGGAGAAAGTTTGTGGAGTTTACTTTTATTATTAAAAAAAAAGATCAATTCATTTAGAAATCCTAGTTTTAATAATGTTTATTTCCTGGATACGACCCTGTTTTCCAGAGACTAATTGGGAAAAAAAAAAAAAAAAAGAGCTTTGGTGATAGGAAAGAAGCAAAAATTTTCCACATAAAACCAAAATACTAAAAAAATTTTCTAAAGTTTACTTCACTTAATATGTATATTTAAGATTTAAATAGTAGTTTTAGGTATAGGTTGAGATAGCAAATGCAGTAGTTTTATGCTTTAGTTGAGTTTACCTTTGCAGCAACAGAAATGACAAGAATTTCTGTGTTTATAAGTTGGCTATGATTATAAATGCTTGAGACTCATGAAGTATGTAATATCTTCTTTATTTAAGTAGTGTCACTCAGCACAGAGTGCTTTCAGCAGTTCACTCATGTTTGCCTTTATAGAGATCTTTGCTTCTGGTATTCTTTCCATTCCCTTCACTTTTTACCAGTGGGAGGGCATTTTCTTGCATTGTCACTGGGCTGAGCTGATTAAACACCTTGAAAACAAGAGTCCTGCTGTGAAGACATCCAGGGGACAATGAACTAGACTGAGGGAAATAGTAGCAGCATGGATCTGCTGCAGGTTAATTTTTGCCCTGTAACTCTTTATTTCTGCCAAATTATCTTAGAAACAGGAATGAAAAATAAAGACTTCATTTCTTCTTGACTTGTGTCAGGAGGAATGTGGCATGTGTTTCTCAAAGAGCACAGAGTGAGGGTGGCACCTGTGGCTCAAAGGAGTAGGGTGCCAGCCCCATATGCAGGAGGTGGCGGGTTCAAACCCAGCCCCAACCAAAAACCGAAAAAAAAAAAAAAAAAAAAAAAGAAAAGAAAAAGAAAAAAAAAGGGTGAGTTTTTTTCTCTAAGGCCAAATGTAGAAAGACATGGCTTCTACCTTAGATGAACAAAAAGAACCACTGTAAATAAAATCCTTGCTGGATTATAGCTTTGTAACACATTATGCATTAATTTTCTGAAAGTTAACTAACACTGAGGATAGTGAGACTAGATGAGAAATGACTCCTTGGCACTAGGAAAAATGAGGTTTTTTATCCTTTGCTGTCCTCAGTTCCCAACTGCAAGTCCCACTGTGATGAGATTGGGCTAAGTACCCCAACCATACTCTGAGAAGCCTCAAGTATTTTTGCTTTGCTCCTGATAGCAATAAACTGGAACAACAATTTTAAAAAAATGCCTGAAATAGTTAACATTAGGATCTAGTTGATTTTCATCTGAGCCAGAGACATCGTCAAACCAGTGGACATTTTCACGGTGCCATTTTTCTTAGATGGAAAACCCAGGGGGCAAAGAGCAGCTCTTTCTGATGTTGTGGGATGGGACATGGAAATGACTGCACTTTTCAGCGTCCAGTAACGTAACTTGAAACACTTATACCTCTGCTGGAGGCATGTTTCCTCCTGTCTTAGCTGTTGTGGCTTTGGGGCCAGCACAGTTCCTTCCTCTACTCCTCTACCTCTGCCCACACCCTTTTTATTCCTTCCCAGCTGCTTCTCTTTTTGATATTCAGCTTCCTCTTTCTGGCTTCTCTCCCTCCACCAATAATCCCTCCCTTCCCCCATTCATATTGGGTGTGACTATATGTAGACAGCATACACATACTTTATTAAAATTTGAAAATATTCTTTTTGTTTCTTCAGAATTCAAACCCATTAACAAGGAAGTGCACTGCTTTGAAGAGAACACTTCCGTTATATATCTATCTTAAAATAACCTGCCACTTTTACTGAAGGCTTTCTGGAGCATGGGAGGTAAGAGGATGTACCACACACTTGGCCGTGAAGTTGGTGTTGGCTGCTGCTTATGCATATTTACATTTCAACAGTCAGAAGGTCTTCATCAAAACAAACCTCTTTTTTGCCCTTTCAGGAAGAAAATCAACATTCCCATGTAAATAAAAAACTAAATGTTTACTATCCTTGCAGCATTTTCTCATCCTTGGACATGGCTAATTCATTCTCTTTATGGATGTCCACTTGCCTGTCCTAAACTACCCATCTCCCTTTGAGAAAATGTTAGTAAGATAGAAAGGAGTGCAGGAAAATTTATTCCAAAATATAGCCCCCCCCCCAGTATAATAAATATTTGAATTAATGGCTCTTAGTGATCGTCAGATGCTAAAGAGGACTTTTCCCTTATCTACATAAAGGTCAAACACACCCACCTAGAGAACAGTCCCCTCCCATCTTCTCTTTCCCAAAGCATGGAAGGAAGTTGTTCTCTGGAGTTCCTGTACCTGCCTAAACTCCAGACCTAGCACAGAAGGAAACAATTACCTCTGCTTCCTCCCAGAGAGTTCATTAATTGAAGTCATATCACAGAGAGAGGTCTAAAGTCTGTCAACAAACCCAGACAAGCTTTGTCACAAGCCACTGTCTGCTCTGCAGGCCTATCAGTCATTGTTTCAGACCATTGTATGTTCTTTAAGCCCATTGAATATTCTCCTAAAAATCATTTATTATCCCCCTAAAATCATCCACATTTTCTCTCTTCCCTGTCTCCCAAGAAATAGAGAACATAAACATTTGTGCCCCATTGGAATATTGGGCAATCACTCTTACTCTTCAGTGCATACAGTAATAAATTTGTAGACCTTTTCTCTTATTAATTTCCCTTTATGTGAGTTTTCAGTGAACCCTCTGAGGGTGAAGAGGAAGCTTTGCCTTGGCTGCTATAATGCTAATCCACCTGGCAAGCATGGAAGTATGGATTTTCCTTTTTTTTTTTTTTGGTAGTTTATCCTAAAGTAAAGTTGAAACAATGTCTTCCTAATTAAGAAATTGTCATTGCTAGGTCTGACCAACTTTTCCCCATTCCTCTTCAGACTTATCCGTGACAACACTTGGACCCAACATTTATTTCATCCAATGGGTTTCATCAAGCTTATACACTGGCAACTCCTCTCAATGGGCTTAAGCACACCCAGTCTGCCAGGGTGCTGCTGTCACTGCCACTCCCTCTGGGTTTGACAATAAAATGTGAGTGCTGGTCTTTCCAGTATCCTCTTTTCCAGCACATGGATTGCTCAAGGCCTTTTGTATCACCAGGAGTCTTAATTATGTACAAAGACTCAAGAACCAAGGTGTCACCATGGGGAACTTGTTAAAGTATAGATCCCTGGCAGGCTCATTTTTAATAGCTTAGATTTGGAACAAAGCCCAGAAGACTACATTGTATACCAAGCACCCCTGAGGGTCTGACTCGCAGACCACACTTTGGGAATCCTTTAGTTAATGGGAAAAATTAAAATTAAAAAATTAAAAAACCATCAGATTTTCCAGGGACTAAAGAGTAACCAAAACAGTAAAGACATACATTTATGATGGGCATGCAATATGGAGATGTCTTATAAATGCAAGTGCTTATAAAAATCCAGTAATGAATTTATATGCTCAGTTATAACAATTCTAAACAATACCTATAACTAATGCATGTCACTGCTGGTACTCACAACATGATCAAAATCAGGAGCAGTCCTCCCTAACCCCATGTTAGCTCAGGTTTTAGTAACTTCCTCATAAAGTTCAGCTTTGCAAGGCTGTGGTGATGTAAATGTCATCTGTGCCAAGATTCTTGTTCTTCTAGGTTCCAGGGTCATGTCAGCAGGTAAGGACATGTTTACGCCACACTTACCTGTGCTGTACTCTTTTGAGAAGCAGACAACAGGAAGAAAACACTCTTTTTAGATAAAGACAAGAGGATGAAGAATTACTCACCTGTAGGCAAGGAAACAATCAAAGCTTTTATGATAATTGAAGAAGGCCAAGCAGAGGCAAGGTGCTCACTTAGTATTTATTGAATATCTAAAATGATTTAGCATTTCAGTGTATTTTGTTCCTTTAAGGTGCTACTTGCCTTTTTTTTCTACTGAGGATGTCTGCTGTTACTTTGAGCTCTCTTGCTGTGGTTTTCTCTTTAACCCAAGCTCCCTCTAGGAGTCTCCACCAGGTAGAGCTCCATTTTGCCTGCAGCTGTCTGCTTCCAGCATTCCCTGTCTTCTTCTCTCTCCTGTCACTGTGTTCAAAACATACAGCAAAAAAAAAAAAAAAAAACCCCAAACAAACAAACAAACAAAAAAAGTTTCCTGTTCTACATTGTAAGAAGCCCAACTCTGGCCTAGATTAAAACCCTCCCCATTCTGGCACTTGGAGGCCTTCCTCATATACGCATTTCCTACCTGAGGGCACAAGCAAAACCAGCCAGTCAGCCACAAGTCCTGCTCAGGTACATAGATTTCTACACAATGAAAAGAACTACAGATAGGGCGGCACCTATGGCTCAAGGAGGAGGGTGCCCGTCCTATATACCAGGGGTGGTGGGTTCAAAACTGGCCCTGGCCAAAATTGAAAAAAAAAAAAACAAAACCCTAAAGAGAAAATGTAAATGCATGTTTTGTATTCCTAAGTGAAGGAAATTAACATCTCTCAAGTAGAGGGAACTTACCAGCTACTTGGACAGTTCAACCCAGGCTCTCATTATTAAGTTGGAACACATTCAAAATATAGGAAGAAAACTGAAAGCATGAAAGAAAAAAACACAAAGAAATAGGGTTGGTTCCAGTGGAAATGAAGATAATTCAGGAAACAGAGGAAAATAGACCCCTCCCCCCCCAAAAAAATCAAGAACCTATGAAAAGTTAGAGAATAGGAACTTTTAGGCATTAAATATGCCTTTACTAAATATTAAAATTTTTTATAGAAAAGTTGGGAGATTATACTGAGAAAATTGCCTAGAAATTAAAGTAATAACAGAAGTTAAGGAAACTTGAAAGAAAAGATAACAGAGAAAAGTCAATCTGAGAGTTACAGCACAGGGGTCCAGAAATGGAGAACAAACAAAACAAGGGGGGGGGGGTTTCTAGGAATTATGAGAAAGGCATTTCCCATAGGTGAAGAGAGAGAGAAGTGAGGCTTCAGAGTAAAAAGGCTACAGACAACAGGAGTAAATGCCAGGTCCTGCTCTAGGGATTCAGGGAGGGTATTCTATGCTTCTGGAGAGGCAGGGGAAATGCTGCCTGTACATTAGGAAGAATCAGAGCACCACAGAAATCTTGGACACCAGAAAACAACAGATCAAGCCAACAAAGGTTCTGAGGGGGAAAATGTTCTGAACTTAGAATTCTATGCTCAGCCAAACTACTGATAAAGAGGGAAAGCAAACTAAAATGACTCAGAAACACAGGAACTTAGAAAGTCAGGTTTTTATGTACTTTTATTTGAAAGAATTTACTTGAAGACATGTGCTAAGAAAGAAAAAAAGAGAATGAAGGGAAAAAAGGAAAGAAAGATGAATTCAAAGAGTACAATAAACAGTGGCACTATTCCAGGAGTTCGGTCTGTATTAATCCTAATGTTAGAAGTTGTATTAACAGACCTGGAAAACAATAGTTCCAAAGAATAGGTTGGATCATTTTAAAGAAGAAAATTGAAGTGAATATGTTTGAGGTGCTGGATGATTAATGGTGCAGTGACAAAAGCATATGTTAGGTTTTTCTCAAAGTGAGGGAGTGTTTCCTTTTGCATGACCTATGAAGAAGGCATGTTCTTCTAGCACATGACTTGGATCTTCTGTAAATGAAATATTCATAAGCATGTACCAGTTAGATTTCATGGAAAAAACACTGAAATGTCTTCCAAGGACAATGGATTTTAAGGCAGGGGCCAACATGCTTACATAATCATTGAAAAGACTGAAGGGTGAAAATTAAAAGACACCACCTTTACAAGTCAGACCTAGAGATTCCAAGATGCAACTACCCTAGAGGGAGGAAAGCTACAGAAGTCTTCACAGGAGTCCCAAGGATTCTACCTGCTTCAGGCCAGGAGGATACAAGTGCTAGCTGGCTGTTGCAAATGCTCATTATTGTGGGCCATGTACCACCCACCACCTCTGCCAGAAAACAACTGCTTCGCCTCCCTCCTGGCTTCCAACATTTCTTCAAGTGCATTTCATTGAATGCCTCTTAAATTGTAAAACCCTGTGGCTACAATTATAATCAACACTTTAGCAACTGGAGCACTTTCATTCTATGAGAGAAATACATTGAGCTATAAAGGGAGGAAATATTTTGCTAAATACAGAAAAATGTGCAAAACATGTAGATTTTAGGGTAGTAGACCAACTTACAAATACCACAGCCAAGTAAAGTAGAGCAATAGGAAGACCATTTTGGATAGCTTTCAAAGTGATTCAGGATATTAGATACAATCATGTGGCAGACATCTGGTTGTTGGTAATAACTGCCATAGAAATGGCTGAAGGAAAGTATACTTTGATAAAATGTCAGGTGATGAAATGTCAGGGGAATGTGGTTTGAGGTATCCCACCCCTGCAATAGTAGGTAGCACTGAGACTGATTAATGTATATGTGGATTACCAATAAGAAAAAAATGTCCCCCAAGGACAGCGTAAGTGAACTTGTTTTCAGTTTTTACACTGCACCTACAGGCAAAACATGGATGAAGCAAAACCAAACCAAACCAACCAAACAAACAAAACCCCCAAATGCTACAATATAGATCATAAATATTAACAGTGTTTAAATGCAATCACACAATATTTAGATATACTATTCATAGATACAAATGTGACTATTGAACTAAAACAAAAACAACAAAAGAGAAAATTCCATTTCTTAGAGTGAAAGCATATGAATATAATAACATCTTAAACACTTAAATCAAGAAGTTGTGCTATAAGCATATTATTTTCAGTAGGAGAGGGAACCACCACAGGAAATAAAAACAGAAACAGAAGTAGGAAGTGGTATCTGAGAGTGGGTGAGTAGGGGTTGGGCTCAAAGTTATTGTTTTTGATTTTAAGAATCTTTTACAGTGCTTTTTTTTTTTTTTTTTAACCATGTATACATATTGGTTTAATTAAAAATAAAATTTGAAAAGACTGTTTTTGCTTTTTATTATAATCTTCAAATAAAGATATTGCTTAAAAGTAAAAATAATTCAAGGTAATTTACCTTTTTTTGCGCCACTCTGCAGGTGAGTTACTGACAGCCATGTGTTCTTTTTTTTGAGACAGAGCCTCAAGCTGTTGCCCTGGGTAGAGTGCTGTGGCATCATAGCTCACAGCAACCTCCAGCTCCCGAACTCAAGCGATTCTTCTGTGTCCGCTTCCCAAGTAGCTGGGACTACAGGTGCCTGCTACAATGCCTGGTGATTTTGTTTGTTTGTTTTTGTTGTTGTTGTTGCAGCCATCAGTGTTATTTGGCGGGCCCAGGCTGGATTCGAACCTGCCAGCTCAGGTGTATGTGGCTGGCGCCTTAGCTGCTTGAGCCACAGGCGCCGAGCCAGCTATGTGTCCTTGCTGAGCTCCTCTGCCTGTGCCCTTCGTTCTCAGGAAGATACACATGAATAGCACTCTCACTCCTAGGTTACATAAAACAGGTGGGGCCAAGATCCCAATGACCCTAATCATAGCAGATACTATTGGAAGGTATCTGGGGGGAGGGAGTTTAACAGGGAATCATTAGTTGAAATGTTTGTGCCTATATTATTTTATATTTAGCATACACTAATTTATAAAAATAGTTAACTAGTAGTTAACTAAAAATAGCAAAAGCAATGCATGTGCCCAAATCTGTGCTAATGGGATGTACTTAATTTCATTTTCCTTTTGAATAAAATAAGATTTGTAAATTTCTCTGCCTTCTCTATTCCAATCAAATAAAGCTACTGGGATCCATAAAACTAAGAGTCAGTTATATTTCTCAAAATGTACAACGAAGAAGAGTTCCAAGTTCAAATAAGTTTAACAGACCTAAATAGGTTTCTTTACTGCAGGTTTGCCCAAGAGCTAATTCTGAGCTGCATGGTGAGTATCTAAGAAAAACCTGTAGCTTTCCCAATGCTTACATCACTATGTCTCATATGAGTAAGACTCTGAAAAATACTTTAGAAATTTGTGTGTTTAAATTGGGCAATGTTGGAAGCCAGAAGGGAAGCGAAGCAGTTGTTTTCTGGCAGAGGTGGTGGGTGGGACATGAGCTTGCAGTAATGAGTATTTACAACAGCCAGCTAGAACATGTATCCTCCTGGCCTGAGGCATATAGAATCCTTGGGACTTCTGTGAGGACTTTCTGTAGCTTTCCTTCCATCTTGGAATCTGTAGGCCCAACTTGTAAAGGTGAGACCGAAGTTGCTGTTGATGGTGTCTTTTAATTTTCACCCTTCAGTCCTTTCAATGATTATGTAAGCATGTTGACTCCTACCTTAAAATCCATTCTCCTTGGAAGACATTTCGGTGTTTTTTTCCATGAAACCTAACTAGTACCTGCTTATGAATATTTCATTTACAGAAGAGCCAAGTCATGTGCTAGAAGAACATGTCTTCTTCATAGGTCATGCAAAATAAGGGAGAGTTTTTTTTTTTTATTATTAAATTATAGCTGCGTACATTGATATGATCATGGGGCATCATACACTAGCTTCACAGACCATTTGACACATTTTCATCACAATAGTTAACATAGCCTTCCTGGCATTTTCCCAGTTACTGTGCCAAGACATTTACATTCCACATTTAC
>CAUYPK010039947.1:0-48720 GCA_963574355.1 Loris lydekkerianus | reverse complement strand
TTTGCTATCCAGATCCTGAATTCAATTTCTGACATCTCAGCTATTTGTTTGTGCATGGGGTCTTGTGCTGTTTCTGCCCCCATTGATCCTTGGGGGAGTTGATCTACTCTGATTATTCATATTGCCAGAGTTTTTCTGTTGATTATGCCTCATGATTGTTTTTCATCATTGCCTCTGGCCGTCCTCAGAGTTGGGGAGGTGTCACCCAGCGGGTTCACTCTATTGTTGCTGGATCTTTGTAGCGAGTGACCCTGTGTAGTTCCTCTGGGGCTGCTCTAGCTAGGGGGTTCTGGTTGTGGAAGCAGCTTCGGTGTGTGACACACCCAGATCCAGCAACAGGGCTGGGGGTGGTGTGCATGATTCTGGCAGTGCCTGGTGCCAAGTGACATTGGCACAGAGAGCCCAATTCTCCAGCAGTCTCTGGCCAGGAGAAGGGCTCTGCGCAGAGGTAGGGAGGGTTCCAGAGGACACGCAGCTACTACTTGTCCCTGACCAGATGAACGAACTAGTGTTGAGGCTGGGAGGACACCAGAGGGAGGATGCAGGGTTGAGTGGCTCCTGCAGTTTCTAGTCAGAGAATGTGGAAGCCTAGTGGGTGTGGTTCACTGGTCAGGGGTCGCTGAACAGCTCTTATGGAGGTCTGGGTGGTGCCTAGCCCAGGAGTTTGAGGTTGCTATGAGCTGTGACATCACGGCACTCTACCCTGGGCAATAGCCCAAGGCTCCAGTGCCAAAACCGTGTCTCTCTGCTCCTAAGGATTAAGGCTGTAAGGCAGCTCACTCCCCGCCTTTAGGCTGCTCCATCACTAGGTTACTTTGTCCCGCCCAATCCTTGCTCTTGGACCCTGAGGGCGGAGCTTGTTGGGGCAGTTTTTTCCCAATGACTTTCTGTGCCTAGCTCAGTGGCTCTGTCTGGGGCCCCAGACAATGCCCAAAATTCTCCACACTCCTGCTCAAGCTCTCCCCAAGGCAGTTCAACTGAGTGCCAAGTCCAAGAACACCAAAACAGTTTACAGGTAAGGCCTTTCCAGTTTGCAGTCTCACTGCTGCTTGTACTTACGGTTGCCTGCTGGCGTCATTAGGTCCATTGAACACACGCAACCACTTGCCAGTTTTCCACTGTTTTTGTCGTCCTCTTCGGGTCCAGAAGTCCCTTGCTAGCTCCCTGTATCCTCAAAGGGATGATTATAGGCAGATCCCACCGGCCAGCGATGCCTAGAGTCTTGTCTCCCCAGACTCCCCATTCCCAATTGCAGGGAAGCTGCTACTCGGCCTCCATCTTTAATCTGATCCCCTCCATAGTTTTTAAAGGCTGAACTATTTCATGGTATACCTATACCACAGCTTGTTGATCCCTTCCTGGGTTGGGAGGCATTTAGATTGTTTCCACATTTTGGCAAACTATACAATTTAAATATGTGTACTTTATTTGTATATCAATTGTACTTTAATAAAGCTGTTTTGTTTTGTAAGACAGAGTCTTACTCTATAACCCAGGCTAGAGTGCCATGGCCTCAGCCTAGCTCACAGCAACTTCAAACTCCTGGGCTCAAGTGATCCTCCTGTCTCAGCCTCCCCTGTAGCTGGGACTACATATGCCCACCAAAATGCCCTGCTAGTTGTTTTACTTTTAGTAGAGATGGGCTCAGGCTGGTTTTGAACTCCTGAGCCCAAGCAATCCTCCTGCTTTAGCCTCACTGAGTGCTAGGATTACAGGCAGAAGCTACCATGCCCAGCCCCAATAAAGCTATTTCTAAAAATGGCCTACAGCATGCATCTGGAAATAAGCACAATTCACATTATGGCTTACCCTTCCAGTCTCTTTTCTGTGAACACACACAGTTTATTTTATAAAATGAGATAATCTTGTCTTTTCTCCACTTGATAATGTATCATCAGCATCTTTCCAAGTCATTGAATATCATGTTTGATAGCCACACAGTATTTTATGTTCAATAATGTAGTTAGCTTATGCCATGTGGGAATATTTTACATGAAACAACTTGTATCCTTTCAGGTACAAGGTCCATCCCTGCCTGTCCTTGCCTGGGACAGACTCGGAAGCCCATCCTTCCACCTGGCCTGGCCTCCTCCAAAAATAACCTCAGAATTCAAGCCTGAGGCTGGGCAGGGAGCCTCTGAGAACTGGCTCAGGGACAGTGGCTCAATCCTTGAATTCCCGTCTCTTTTCACTGCTCTGGGTTGGCACCAGGTGCTGAATGGGCCTCTGGCCAGCTGTGGCCATGGGCTCAATGCTGCTGCCTCCTCCTCAGCATGGAGGCATTAACCATACCTCATCCCCAAAGGCAGAGAGGAAATTCAGCTCAGTCCCAGCCCCAGCTCTGTGCTGGCCTTGACGTGAAGGCCCAGCCAGTGATCTGCAAATCCTTTGGTTTGTGAGCCAACCATGTATGACTTGCACATATCTTTGTTGATCTCTAAAATAGCATTACAATTAATAATTGCAAAGTATATAATTTCTGGTACATTACTTATATGCTTCAAATATAATCAGGGCTGGAGATTTAAATTGTTCAATTTGTAGAATGCCTAGTAGGTAAGTATATTAGCAAAGCCAGTCCTTCTTGGCCAATTGGCCAATTCAGAATCAATTTCTATCAAAAAAGAGTTTTATTTTGTCTTTAAAATCTAAATTAAAATGTCCTGATAACAATTATTTCATTTCTCTCTCTCTCTCTTTTTTTTTTTTTTTTTTTTGAGACCGAGTCTCACTTTGTCACCCTTGGTAGAGTGCTGTAGCGTCATAGCAACCTCAAACTCCTGGGCTTAAGCAATTCTCTTGCCTCAGCCCCCCAAGTAGCTGAGACTACAGGTGCCTGCCACAACACCCTGCTATTTTTAGAGACGAGATCTCACTCTGGCTCAGGCTGTTGTCAAACCTGTGAGCTCAGACAATCCAACTGTCTTGGCCTCCCAAGTGCTGGGATTGTAGGCGTGAGCCACCGCACCTAGCCTATTTGGTTTTTCAATTACAATTTAAGCTTCGAAATGGACAGGAATGGAGGGAGAGAGGTAAGTAGGCCTGTGCACACCTCTGGGGAGTGTTTTGAATGCATAAAATATAACAGCCAGCAAGGGAAACCTATTCTAATTAATTTGCTAGGGCTGCCTGCCATGTCAAAGTGACAAAGTGCCACAGAGTGGCTTAAACAGAAATTTATCCTCTCGCAGACCCGGAGGCTGGAAGTCTGAGATCCAGGCACCCGCAGGGCCCTATTTCCTCTGAAGATTCTGCTCTGGCTTCTTGGAACCCCGTGGCTTGTGGCAGTGTAACTTGGATTTTCACGCGGCATCTCCCTGTGCGTGTCTGTGTCCAAATTCCCCCCTTCATGTTAGATTAGGGGCTCACCCTACTTAAGTATGACCTGATCTGAATGAATTATATTTCAAAAGCTCATTTCAAATAAAATCAAATTCTGAGCTATTAGAGTTCAGGATTTGCACATTTTTTAGGGTCAACACAATTGAACCCATAACCCTATCATGTATTTTTAAAAAAACCCAAATTTATGCTAATTGATCAACACCCATGTACACATTTAGTAGTAAAACTCAATGGACAGAGAGAGGACAGGGGAGGAGGGGCAAACTCACGCCTACTGAGTACAAGGCACACCAGCTGGGTGAGGGGCACACGTATAACTTTGACTCAAACTGTACAAAAACAATTCATGTTACCAAAAGATTTGTAGCCTCATGATATTTTGAAGCTTTTTAAGAAGCTAATTTATGATATTAAGGGAAGCGCTGTGTACTTCCCTTAATTTACAGAATGCCCACTATATAACTGTATTAGCAAAGCCAGTCTCATTCACCTGAACCACCCTGGCTCACGGGGCAGGGCTCAAACTTTGGCAGATGTTATGGGCTGGGCAAGCTAGAGGTCGGGTAGGACTGGGCCCGAGGGCAGGAGACCAGCCAGAGGCCACCCACCTCAGAGCAGTTCACCTGCAAGTTGCAAGAGAACAGTTTCCAACTCCTGAAAGTGACAGTGCTGGGGGCGAGGCCAGGATGGAGTGTGGATGTTTCCCAACTATGCAAAACACCCACCCAGTGAAGACCCAGAAGAGCCATGGCTCTTTCCAAGTGTACTCATTAGACAATTGTGTCTTCTAAAGGATTCCTTCTTCCCCCATTATGATTTACAGCTTTGGGTCTTGAGCAAGGGGTGTGGCACCTGCTGTTGGGGTAGACGAGTGTGGACTCACCCTCTGGCTGGCTCCCGGGCCAGGGAAGGGTCCTGTGAAGGCAGGGAGCTGACTGAGTAGACAAGTGGAGGCAGCAGTTGGCCGCCCCCTCCTCACCTTGCCCCCTGCAGGCACACAGGATGCTGAACCTGCCCCATCCCCCAAAATGGCCAGATCTCTTCCCTGCATTGCTGCCCAACCCAGGAATGCTGTATCGGCTGTCTTGTGACTGAGGTGCCCAGGTAGACCTTGCCCATCACTGAAGTGGAGGGTATCTTCTCTCTTCCCAACACCCCATCCCAGACTCAAGTCTGGCCCCTGGGATGCCAAGGAACATGTGACTAGGCCTGCTGGGCATTGGCTGGGGGCATTGGAGGCTATGGATTGGTTCCAAACCCCAGTTCCACAAGTGCAATATGGTGACCATTCTCACTATATCAAGGCCTATTCAGGTGCCAGCGTGGGGTTTAGTGCTTTGCAGAACTTGATCTCAAGTGCTTCTGTTAACCCTGCTATCATGAAGCTTGCATCAGAGAATCAAATGTTTAACCAAGCTTTTACACACGCAAGAGAGCTCAGCCCCCAACCCAGCAGGCCTGGCTCCGGAGTTCTGTCCATTTCAACATGTGGCTTCCTCCTCCTCCTTCCCTTCCGTCTCGGGCAAGTCACTTTGCCCACTGGGGCTGCTTCCTTACCAGTGAGAAGAGGACAAGATAGGCCCACCTCCCAGAGTCATCGAAAGTCTTTAGCACTAATTATGCAAAGCACTGGTTAGTGGGCAGCACACAGCCAGGGCTTGACAAGCGCTGGTAGGCACAGAGCCAGGCTCTTTGGGGTGGTGGCCCTGCTCCCTCACAGAGAAGGGGAGACAGGGCGGTATGTGCAGGTGCAACCCCCAGCCAGATGGATGAAGGGGCTGCTCCCTAACATCTGTTCTCCCTTTGCTTATTTGGTACCAGAGTCCCAGAGTTTTAGCAGAGCACTCTCCAGCCTCCCTGCAGCCAGGTGTGGATGAGGCAGAGTTCCAGCCCCTGGGAGGGTGCAGAAGCTGTGTGCGGCTTCTGTGGTACACTCATGCCTGTAATGGCTCACTCTTCAGGGACTTGCCTGTCACCTCCTCTTCTCCCCATCCCACCTGCTGGAGTCAGATGGGAGAGCAGGGGCTCGGTGGCAGTGGTGGACAGGAGAGGGCAGCCCTGTGTGGAAGATGGCCAGCAACAAGCTGGAAGGAGCCTGGGCCTGCTCACACTGGAGCAGGTGTGGACATCGTGAGGGGTGGGCTGGGACATTCCCGGACTGTGGCAGAGGGAAGAGGACGCCTCTGCCCAGGCCCTGCCCTCAATCTTGAGGGCCTGCATACGGCTGAGCACCACTGCAGACAGGAACCGCCATCCGGCCACTACCAGGCTAGAATAGTGTGACTCTCATGCCCCAGGACCACACCATGGACGTTATCACCACAGCCTGCCCGCTGAGGGGCCCTTTAGGTGAGACCATGAAACATTAAACACTGTTTCACCTGGGGGTGTGTCCTTAGGTTTACAGCTAGTGGGGGCAGGTAAACCAGGAACAGTGTAACTGACAAGGGCCAAGCATCCTGTTGAGATGAGCTGTGATCACGGAAGCCACCCACTCACGCAGTCACACCCGCCTTGATGGTGCTTGGGTGATCTGTGCCAGTGGGGCCCTCTGCCCGCCGAAATGGACGGGCTTACATTTTCCACTGGAGTTCACCGCATGGCAGGGTTTGGGGAAAGAAATTACTCTCAGGAGGGCAGGATCGGGATTCCACAGGGAACCAAATTCAAGGCTGCTGCTAAGACATCACACAGAGAAGCAGGCAGTCCCTTATGGGTGGACTCACCGGAGGGGCTCATCGGGCAGCTTTGAGATGACATCTGCCCACAGTCTGTCCCTAAGACTGGCCCCAGAGCACCAGGCAAACAAGGAATTTTGTCAGCTTTTTATTAAGTTAGAAAACTGATAGTAGCAACACAACTTTTGGGGAAAGCACCACAGCTAGGTCCTTTGTGCTTTGACAAGTGTGCTTCACCTCCAGGAGGTGGCCCTGGGGCAGGGGCCTGGCAGTCCTGTGGCTTCTTCACCAGCCCTGCTGGCTGGAGTGAGCACAGTGGGCGTTGAGATGAATCTGGCTAGCAAGGAAGGCCAGTCTTTGGGGATCTGCGGGATACTGAGGAGCCCTGGCACGTGTCTCCAGGCTGGAGGCAACCATGGGAAAATCCTGCCCAAAGATCCCACTTCCCACAGAAGTCCCCAGGACCAGCGCCAGCGCTGCAGTGTGAGGACGCTCAGGGCTGATGAAATAACTGCTTTGTAACGTAGCCCACCCTGGAGCCCTAATCCTGAGCTGGCCAAACATCAAGGACACACGGCAGTGACCAGGGAAGCCACAGGTTTGGACACCCAGCCCCTCCTCAGGTCCCTGAGAGCCACCTCACCCTCACATAGAGGCTTGGGGTGAGCGAGGGATGTGTGGGTGGCCACTGGCAGGAGCTGACCTCCCCACAACCTAGATGCTGGGGATTTACTGACAAGGGACCCTACTGGCTTGGGAAGTGACAGCAATGAACAAATGTCTGGCAGTTCTCAAGACCATTCTTATTTTTGAGCTCAGGGAACAGAGAGGGGCCAGATCTGTGTTCTCAGCTAGAAGGCCAAGTGCCAGCTGGGGTGTTGTCACTGTCCTCCATGCAGAGATGGCTGCAGCCCTGAGGGACCTGCAGCAGTGCTCTGGGGTCCCTCTGTGGCCCCCAGGTCACGGCCACTCCATCTTGGAGGGTAGGCCACAGTCTGAGGGCAAGTGTGGTCTCCTGGACAGGGGCCCCCAGTGCTGCTGACAAGGGTGGGCCAACTAGGACAAGGGTTGTCACTGCCTCTAGGGTGGTGGGGTAACCCCAGGGTACCCTGGGACTTGAACAGGCACGAGATGTGTCCACATTGTGCTGGTCGATGCTGGGACCTGGAGCTTGCGGAGGGGCCCACAGGAGCTCCCCACTTTACTCTCAGGGTTCTGTGTGCTATTTGCTAGTAAGGACTTGTGAATGTCACTGTGGTCACCCCTATTTGCTAATAAGGACAAGTGGATGCCACTATAGACACCCCACAGGGTTTCTGGCCCTTATAAAATCTGTCCTGGGTTTTCTCCTTTCAGACGCAGTGAACCCTGCTCACCCCCCACAGCCTGGAATACCATCTCCGGCATGACACCACAGCAGGGCAGTCCTAGAGCACAGGCTATCCCACCCAGTGCCACTCCCACTCAGGAGCCCTTCCTGCCACTGCTGGCAGGCCCCAGGCCAGGTCGTGCTGATAGGTGACCTCAAGGCTCTGCAGTTGGGTCCTTCTCCCCAAGACCAGGGGGACAGTGCTGGTGGCAGCCCATGCTCCTCTGGAAGGTCCTCTCTTCTGGCAAACCACTGCAAAGCTAAAGAGGCCTCCGGGGGCACACGAGACTCTGGAGACGCTTCTTTTCTCTTGCCTGAAGCTCAGAACAGCTGAAGCTGCTGCTCCCAGGGACGACTGAGCTTCCACTGTGGCAACAGGCCAAGGCCACACTGTGATAGTGAGGGCCGAAGCCATGGAAAGGGGAGGAACATGCAGAGTCTGTGGAGGGGGAGAGGGAGAAAGAGAGAAAATGAATCAGTGGACACACTGTTCTGTCCTAATCTGGAACAACCCAAGCCCTGCCTCCACTGGACTCAGGGATGGGCATGCAACTGTCAGCAGCGCAGCCCTGAGCACCTTCCAAGCCTGGCTTCCTTAGTGTGACAGCTGATTTGGGGTGTCAACGTGACTGGGTTAGGGGTACCCAGGAAGCTGGAAAAGTGCCATTTATCCTGAATACTTCAGGAGGCGCTGAGCCCCCCTTTGCTGCTACAAGGGAGACCCAGCCCATGTGGCTCTGGTGTGTCTGTGAAGGTGGTTCCCAAGTCAGTGCCCTGGTGGGGAAAAGGCACCCTCTGTGTGAGTGGGCACCATCTGGCTGGCTGGGGGTCCAGCTACAAAAAAAAGGCAAAGCAAGTGTGAACTCGGCTTTCTCTCTGGGACGCCTGCTTCTCCTCCCCTTGGATATCAGAGCTCCAAATTCTCTGGTGTTTGGACTCTGGGACTTGCACAGGGGACCTCGGGCTCTTGGGCCTTTGGCCTTGGATAGTGCCACACTCCTGGCTCCTTGGTTCTCCAGCCTGCAGATGGCCTTCTGTGGGACTTCCCAGCCTCCATAACCAAGTGAGCCAACTCCCCTAGGAAGTTCACTCTCACATAGACTGCTTAACTCTTAGAGGCTCTGAAAGGGAAAAGAGAAGGGAGCTCACGTGCCAGGAGACACAGGCAGCTGCGCCGTCTAGTAACCCTGCTGTGTTCATTCGTTTGTTCATTCCAAGAAGCAAAGAAACAACACAGTCTCAGCAAAACATCCAAATGGTGAGGGGTCCTATAGCACTGGTCGGATTTGACCTCCCGTGCATCTGTGTTACCTCTACAGTTGCTTAAGACTATAGACATAGGGCTTTTATCTAGTTGTACCTTTGTACGTGCTTAAGTAACATAAAACATTTAGGGCAGCACGGGGATGTTCTGCTACATTTCCTGAAGGGGGTGTGGTCCACCATCGCTCATGCTACCAGGCTGACAGACTCCACCCTGCAGGAATTCTGCCCTCCCCAGGGTGTCACCAACCTGTGGAGGGCGAGCCTGGGCTGGTGAAGGCCCCTAAATCCTGCCCCCCTCCACAACTCCTCACAGTGACAAGATGGGTCCTGGACATCCTGAGATGCTCTAAGCTGACAAACTCAAACCTCTGCGGCCTGGCTGCCCAGCCTCGGGCCCTGACCCAGCACGCCACACGCTGACAGCGTGGCTCCTCAGGGGACCCTACACTAACCTCAAAGCTATTGGTGCTGTGGTAAAGGGCTGTGGGACCCTGACCTGTGGGTGCCTCCCATGCTGCTCTGAGCTGCTGAGAGGAGCAGAGATGGCATCTAAGGGCAGAGGAGCTGGAGGGCCCAGGGCTGGGCTCCGGTGTCCCCCCAGATCACACAGTGGCCCTTAGGCTCATCCCAAGGCCATCCTAGTCCGGTCCCCCTAATTTTTGGCAGCTGTTTTGCTGATGCCTGGTTTTCTCATCTGTGAAATGGGCTAATTGTCCAGCTGGGCTGGGCAGGTGATGGAGAGAAAGGTTGGGGGCTGTGCCTTTAAGGAGTTGGGGGTTTACCTAACAGGGAAGAAAGAGAAAAGGAGGGAACATTCACAGTGAACCCCCCATATGCCCAGAGGACCCTCTGCGTTCATCTGTGAGACTCCGACTTAAGCTTGGGAGCCACTAGCCTCTTCTCTGCACCCCAGATGACAGCCTGTTTGTCCCCAAGCTCTCTTTCCCGGTCTCAGCCACCCGTGTGAACTCATGGTAGGTGCAAGGATCTCCCTTGGGTCCTCTGCCATCATCTCACGCCACTCTCTGACTACTTGTTGCAGTGCTGCTGTTACAGAGGTGGCCACTGAGACTCTGGGAGGGAGCTGGCCACATCAGCGGTGCCAGTGGGGACTATCAAGAGCTGGACTTCTCACTGGCACCCTTGGCCCTGAGTTGCCTGGCTCAGGGAGGCAGATTTGGAGGTGCAAGGTGGGTACAGAGGCCACCTCTGGTCCAGGCACTGCTAGATAACAACGCAGACAGCCAACGCAGTGGCCAAGGCCCCAGGCTGGGGTGTCCCCAGGTGGCAGCCGGCTCATTGGAGAGTGTGTGGTGACTGGAGGTGCCACTGCACATGGGCAGGGGACACAGCAGAGGTGCTACACATCTCAGCCCTTCCTAACCCCTGCCTGGTTCCAGGGCTCAGCCTCCTCCCACTTGGGGCAACAGTTGAGGCCCTGGCTGTCTGAGCAAGGGGCTCTGTTCCAGCTCAGCCCTGGCAGCACCACAGTGGTCACCTGAGCAGCCCCAGCAGTGAGGGGTTGGCTCTGCCCTTACAGCTCTGTTTGCCAGGGTCCCATGAGAGCTAGGCATGCCCTGGGAGTCAGCTTCCTGCCCAGATGCTGAGTTGTGGGCCCTTCCCAGGGCACCGTGTCCATACCCCTTTGAGGAGAATCCAGAGACTCTAAGCCACCCAGGCAGGAGAAGCTGCACAGAAGGGATTTTGCTGTGCGTGGGGACAACTGAGGGTCCCTGAGAGGACAGAAGCACAGAGGGGGTGGTTCTGAGGCAAAAGGCAGTTTCTGGTTGGCTGCAGGCCTGTAAGGAGGAAGGAGCTGGAAGCAGCTTCCAACCCCCAGTGCAGGAGCCTGCAGCCTGGAGGTGCTTGTGATCACCCTGGGGACACAGCTCTGAGATGACAGGGTCTGGAGGTGGCTTCCCAGTTGGATGTGGGACCAGCCCAGTCCTGAGTGCCCACTTCTTTATCCCTGAACAGGGGAGATGACAGCACCTCCAGTGTGGTCTGTGGGAGGCTTGGCTGGGCACGTGGAACGTGTCTCCAAAATCACAGCAAGCATGACTGTGGAGATGGCCCTTCCTGGAAGGGCTGGGCTGGGACATCTGGAGGCCCTTGCAGCCCAAACCACTATCATCACCATCCCTGTAAAAGCAGCTCTGAACCGGTGCCTGTACCTGATCTCTACTCAAGTACAATGAGCAGTACAATCTCTGTTCCCATTTTCCAGATGGGAAAGCTGAACCTCAGGGAAGTAAGTAACCTGGCCCAGGGCCAAGAGAATTAAGAATTAAGAGCCGAGAGGCAATGCCTGCTTCCCTTCCAGGGTTCCTGGAATCAGGGAAATTCCTGGGAAAGCAAATGGCTTACCAGGTCCAGCTGGCCTGCCCCAGCCCTAACAGCCGGGGCAACAAGGAGCCCAAACCTGGAAGTAGTCAGAGCTAAGGCTGGCAGCACAGGACCCTGCTCCCCACCTGGCCCAGGGTAGGAGGAGTCTCCATTCCCCAACAGGGGACACCCCCAGGTTCCTAAATTACCTGGAGAGCAACAATAGGTAATTAATGAGGAAACAACCCATATCCTCTTGGAAGCTCACTCCTCAGGGGACCAAAAAATCCGGGAGGTCAGATTTTTCTTCCAAAGAAAAAGTGAGATTTAACAACAAAAACAAAACAAAAACCCCCTCTAAACCAGAAAAGCCTTAAAAGAGAACAAAGCCACATTCTTATCTAGGTGGCCCCTCATGAGCCCAAACGCTGAGGTTACAGATTTGATGCTCACATGTGGGCCTCCCTTGTGTGCCAGAGCCTCCCTTCAAGGGACTGGAAGGCCTGGGGGGATCTGATTTAGAGGCTGATACATCAGCTTCCTCTTAGAAGCAATCTTGGCTAAGAGTGACGCCTTCTGCTGTGCAGAGCTCAGTAATCGTGTCAGCAGGTGCCAGTTCATGGAGGAAATTAATTTTTCAGCTCAGGTTCCTGTGGACTGAACTGCAGGAGCTGAGCCTGCACACAGGGACGCATGCTGGCCCCTTAGTGCCGCTGGGGTGCAGAAGCAGGTGAGGACCTGGAAGGGACCTGGGCGCTCTTAGCATATTTGCCGCCGCCACTTCCTCCATGGGCTCCTTATGTGCTGAAGGCAGAGCAGCACCTTGGGGTCCCCTGTCCTACCCTCTCCCCATCCCAGCTCAGAGTCCCCAGGGTCCCAGGCCACCTGCCTTTATGCATCTTGGCTCTTTCCAGGACCTGAGCAGGCCAAGTTCAAAACCCTTTCTGGTGCCTGCAAACCCACCACCCATGCCCGTCCCTACCCTGAGAACCAAAAGGGCGGGCGAGCACACAGCTGCCCCTGGGAGAGGCTGCCTGTCCCCACGCCTGCCTCCCCACCCCATGGCACTAGCACCTGCGTCCCTCTGGCTCTCCATTCTTTGCTCTGCTCATTGTTTCTCAACAGAACCCCAGGCTGTGGGCCCTCAACCTGGCCACACACTGGCATCTCTCAGGAGCTGTGACCACTACTGAGGCCAGGGACCTCAGAGCTCCAGCCTGTGGCCTGGGCTTTGGCATCTGTGTAGTGAAGCATTTGGCCTTGCCCAAATAGAGGTCTGGTCTTGGCCCTCAGCTCCTGAGAGGTGGATCTATGTCTTTGTTTGGGGCAGGGTGTTGGCCACATGTGGACAATCATGTGACTTAGGGTGGGGGTTTGGGTCATGCTGTATCAATCCACCTGGAGACAGAGTAACCACGTTGGCAATTAGTCAGCTAATCAATCATCCACATGGTGCAACTGCAGGAAAAACTATGAACACAAAGCCTGCGGGATGGTCCCTGCTCAGCAATCCTGCACACACACTGCCACTCCTCTGTGCTGGGAGAGTGACACTGTCCAGGGGGAGAAGACAATACTCTTGGGCTCTGTCCTATGTATATCTTCCCCTGGCTGATCTTAACCTGTATCCTCTGCCTGTAATAAACTACATGGGTAAGCACAGAAGCCTTCAGTGAGTTCTGAATCCTTTAGCAAAGTACAGAAACTGAGGGTGTTTTGGGAGGCCCTCTGTAGCTGGTGTCAGAAGTTAAGAGCAAACCTGTGTGGAGATTGCACCCTCAGACTTTTCAAGTTGACTTAAGTATCACATGGCACAGTCAAAACATCCCTGTTGGAAGATTCTGATGTGTAACCATGTTTGGGAACCATAGTGCTGGACTAACTAAAGTTACTATCTCCCTGCAGCGTGCAGTGGCTCACACCTATAGTCCTAGAGCTGTGGGAAGGCAAGGTGGCTGGATTGCTTGAGCTCAGGAGTTTGAAACCAGCCTGAGCAAGAGTGAGACCCTGTCTGTGCTAAAAATAGAAAAAAACTAGCCAGGTACCTTAGCTACTTAGGTGGCTGAGGCTGAACCCAAGAGTGTGAGGTTGCTGTGAGCTACAATGCCACAGCACTCTACCCAGGGTGACAGAATGAGACTGTCTCAAAAAAAAAAGTTATTACCCATTTTGCGGAAGGGATGTATAATTTGCTCAAGGTCAACTTCAAGTAAGAGGCAAAGCCAGGATCACACTAGAGCACACCAGCCACCTGTTGTCCACCTGGTCTTCCCTAGAAGACCTGTATGTAGAGTGGAAATGAGCAGAATGCTGTTCTTCCCGCCCTCCACGGCCCGGAGCAGCCCCAGGCCGCTAGGACTCACCTGGCCAGGCTCTGCGGTGCTCTTCACGCAGGCAGGTGCTTCCAGGTGCTGACAAAGGCCGTGGGGATGAGAGAGTACGGCACTGTGGTGATGCAGTTCCACGTGTCCGAAGTGGGGTCATAGCAGTCCAGGGTCTTACATCTTTGGGTCCCAAAGTAGCCCCCCACCACATAGAGCTTGTTGCCAGAAGCCAGGGCATGGCAGGACATGCGCTTGGCAGTCATGTCCCCAATCCGTGTCCATTGGTTGGTTTCGCAGTCAAAGCGGTAGGCTGACGCAGCCGTGAATTCCGTGTCACCTCCCATGATGAAGATCTGGCTGCCCAGGACGGCAGCGGCTGTGTATCGCCAAGGTTGGGGACACTCAGCCTTGATGGTCCAGCGGTTCTCCGAGGGGTCGTAGCACTGCACTTTGGATACCATGTCTCGGTGGATGCTGGTCCCTCCGAACACAAAGAGCTTCAGCTTGGCACTCACCACCGCTGCATTGCTGACCCCGTCCCTCAGCGGGGCCACCATCGTCCACTTATTGGCCCCAGGGTCGTACTTCTCCACTTGCTTCAGGGAGACAGAAGGTGAGGCCGGGAAGACGCCTGCCAGGGAGGTGTGTCCCCCCACAACGTAGAGACAGTTTTCCAGCTCAGCGGAGCCGTGGCCGAAGCGGGCGATCAGCATGGGTGCCGCCTTGGACCACTCCTCGTGAACCGTGTCGTACACCCACACGTCCTTGGAGACCCCGTTCTCAGAGCCCCTGCCCCCAGTCACGTAGACCTTGCAGCCGATGGCAGAGGCGCTGAACTCCTTCCGAGGGCTGGGCAGGTCCGCCTTGGGGATGATTTCTTTGGCCTTGTGGTCCACCTGGTAGATCTTGTCGCACATGAAGGTCTGACCGCCCAGGATGAGCAGCGTGTGGCCTGCCTTGCGCGGGCGGGCACAGGGGCTGGTGACTACCCCGTCGTTCTGCAGGATTCTAGTCTTACAGCGGAGGGCCTCGTCCACAATGAGCCTGGTGCGCTCGTCCGCCACCAGGAGGGCCTCGCTGGAGACGGCCTCCTGCAGCCAGTCGGACGGCAGCAGCGCCAGGCGCACGCTGCGCAGGAGCTCGGGCAGGTGGGCCTTCCGCTGCTGGGGGTCGTGCTTCACCCACTGCAGGATGGCCCCGAAGACCACCCGCTCGTCCTCCGTCTCCAGCTCGTCGCTCGAGATGAGGTCCAGCAGCGTGTCCTTGGACAGGCTGTTAAAGTCCTCGCTCTGCCGCACAGCCTCGAAGTGCACCAGGCACATGCGCCAGGAGAACTCGTACAGCCGGCGGCACTGGTGGGCGTCCGAGAGCAGCATCATGCCCAGGCAGTTGGACGGGAAGAGGTTTTTCTCCAAGAACTCGGCGGCGGCGTCGCGCACGTCGTGGAACTGCAGCATGTCGCCCGCCTCCAGCAGCGACTCAGCGTTCTCCTCGTTGATGGCGATGCGTGAGGAATAGGCGAAGTCCAGCAGCAGCTCCAGCACCTCGGGGTGCAGGTTGTCCTGGAAGTTGACCGTGTCATCCCGGCTCTCCCGCAGGCCATGGCTGAACATGGCCTCGAAGTAGCGGCTGGAGGCGGCCAGCACCGCGCGGTGGCAGGGGAAGGCGCGGTCGCCCGCCCAGAGCGTGACGTCGGTGAACATGCGGTGCTTCCGCAGCGTGTTGAGGTGCGCCAGCACGCAGTCGGGGTGCGAGGCCTTGTGGAAGAGCGTGACGTTCATGGAGCCAGTGCTGCTCCGCGACTTGCGGTTCTCGTGGACGCTGACCGACATGCTGAGCCAGCCTGCAGGAGAGCAAGCCCACCAGTGAGAATGGCCCCTCCTGCCCGGCTGCCCTCTCCCAGGTCGCGCTGGGGCCCCAGGCGCCCCAGCCTGTCCCCCAGCCCTCCGCTCGGCTCTGCCAAGCCAAGGCCCTCTCTTGGGCCATGTCTCCAGGGACACATCGTGGACGAGAGTGGCTGGCCCTGCAGAAACTGGTCTGTCCTCATCAGCATGGACCAGCTTAGAGACAAACATCTTTGTCCTGGAGATGAACCACCCCGGGAGGAGCTTGGGTTGGCACTGCCTCCCATGGTTATGAGAACATGCAAAGGGTGTCATGGCAGTGCTAAGTAGGCAGTGCTTCTCAGGACACCTCTGAGATGCTCTCGGTATACGCATTTTACAGCAGGGGAAGCCACAGCTTAAAGAGGCAAAGAAGCTACCCAAGGCGCTGGAGCCAGGACTCCGGGGTGTGAAGCCCAATCTCTGCCCTCCCTGGGCCCAAAGTGACTCTGATTCCTGCAGAGTTTGCTGCGGACGCCTCAGCAGAACTTCAGGCACACATCCCCCGCTCCCAGCAGGCTCTGTCCTGAGCTGGGCTCCAAGCAGCACTGGCGAGAAGCCCCCTTGCCCTTGGAAAGATCCCCAAGAGCTGCAGTCATGGCCCAAGCGCTCAGTATAGATACGGTCTCCAAATCCAGGGGTCTCCAGAGGCCTCTTCATTCAGGGGGCTGAGTGATGACCTGGAGGCTGCCAGTGTGATGTGACTCAGGCTCTACACCAAGTCCCAGACCTGGACAACAGCGGACGTGCTGACCTTAGCTGACTAAGGCAACCCAGACGTGCTCCAACCCAAGCAGAGGAGCCTTCAGAGCCCATGGGGCCACCCTGGTCCCTGCAGGAGATTTGAGGATCCCGGGCACTACAGCACCTGACCTGCGTCCCTTATCTATCCTCCTGTGCCACTTGGAGTACCTGACCTGCGTCCCTTATCTATCCTCCGGTGCCAGCTGGGGTCATGGCACTTGGAGCAGTGGTCCGTGCAGACAGACAGACATGCATCCACCACCTGCTTGACTGGGAGCTTCCAAGGAACTGTACTGAAGTCCAGCAGGACCCGAGACCCCAGTTCAGTGCCGTGAACAGGAGGCTTAGCCAATAGGCAGCAAAAATCTTTTGCTTTGAGAAAAAGTAGCCAAAAAGCATGCTGCCTTCTCTCATCTTGACCCCCTACCTAAATAAAGCCTGTGTTGCCTTCTTCCTGCTGATAATGAAGAGGAAAAAAAAAACAAAAAAACAAAACAATGAACATTTTTCACTTTTATTTCAAAATTATATGCCCTCCCTGCCTCCCGCTTCAAGTCAATTTTCTACTTAAGTAATAATCTGGTAAAGGAAGGAAGTGATTTCATGCCTCAGTGAAATGGTAAATGAGTGTCCAACTGCACTGCTTTCTCTGACTCATTCCTCCTGTAGCAGAGAACCAGAGAAGACACAAACCTCCAGGACCTGGGGACCTGGCCTTGCTGCTTGGGCCCCAGGCTCCAGGCAGCAGGACCTGTTGGGACACCACTGTGCACACCTGGGTTCCGAGGCTAGGAGGCCAGCACCTGGGGCTGGGGAGAGAGCCGACCAGGTCTAGCCTGAACCTGGTGGTCCCAGCTCCACCCATGCCCTGGGGTGCTTCCCCTCCTATTGCATCTCCCTTTTTTCTTCTTATACAGTGAAATCCCCATCCTGCTCCGGCCTCTGTAGATCACTCATTGGCAACTATTTCCCCGAGTACATCCTCTGAGCGGGGCCCTGGGACATGGTGTCAGGGAGCCTGAGAGGCCGTGCTCACCTGGTCTGTAGAAAGCTTTGCCCACAGCTCGGGCCCTTGACTGGCTGAATTGCCCAATCTGAAATCTGAAACACAACATGTTTTCCTAACTCCTGCTGTGATTGCTAAATCCTCACTTCAACTCCTACCACTTTGGTCAATGAACATTTTCCCAAATGTGGCTCTGTGGCATTGTGCCCCAACCCACTGAATATTCAGTGTCTTTGATATGAAGACCACTTTGGTGGGGAGGAAGCGCTGGGAGAGCCAGGACCAGGAAGGATTCCAGTGCAGAGCTTGGGCTCCCAGGCCCAAGCTCCCTCCCCCAGGGTCAGGTTCCAGGGCCCTAAGTACCTCATTGCACCTGCCACTTGCTCCATCCTGGCCCTGATCAGGGAGCCAGGCCGGTTCTGAACTTGGGCTGAACACCACCTTGAATGCTGGAGAATTCAGACACACCCCTGTGTGGGGCCAAACCCCTCTGGGGTTCTTTTCCCACACAGGCCAAATTAGAATCCCAGCTCTTCTCTTTAGTGATCTGGAAGCTGGACACAGCCAGTGGCTGCCCTGGGAGAGTGAGCTCCCTGGGCTACATAGCCCCTGCTCGTCCCAGCAGCATGAGGGGCCTGGGAGGGGGGCACACTCCAAACCCCTCACACTAAAGCCTTGGGGTATTCTGGCCTGGGCAGTGGCCTCTAGTGGCATGTTTCCCTCAGGGTCTGCCTCAGTCCCAGGTCCCGCTCTCAAGGCAGCTAACCCAGAAGGCTGCTGAGTCAGGGTTGGGCCCTCCCTCCTTCTGGAGAGCTGTGATAACAGGGCTGCCTGCAAGGTGCCTAGGGGAAACTCCCATTGGGGGAGGGTATGGGCAGGACAAAGTAAGGCTCAGAAGACTGAGAAAGCACCAAAAAGCAGCACATGCGGACAGAGCAGCCAGGCCTGCCCTGAGGGGGAGGCAAAGCAGTGACCTCTACAAGGCCAGCCTGAGTGGGCAGTCCAGGGCCCCCAGCTGCCTGGGTTCTCCCAGGGGAGCGCTGCGGGATGTACAGAAGCAGCCCTGCCCAGCCCCTGGAAGCCTCCCTGTGCCCACAGTCCCCCCCTGGGGGGCCACAGTCTATCAGATGCTCTCATGCTACACATCCCAGATCCCAGAGATGTTTGGATTACCTAAGCATTGTCCTGGGCTTTGGTGGATTTAGAGCACAGCATTTAACTGCACACAGACCAGCAATTCATCATCCTGCAGAGGCATGGACCCCGCCAGGCAGGCCTCTCCTGCAGGGCAGGGGGTGGGGAAGCAGTGGCAACAAAGTGCTCACTTCTCTGGTCATCCTGGGGAAGTTAAGTAACATTAAGAGGAAACAAAGTTGCCAAGGGGTAAGACCTTGGGGAGAGGGGGAACTTGCCACACTCACAGAAGATTCCTGACTGAAAGCTAAAGGCACATTCTGAGAGGAAAATGAGGCCACCATAGCTGCCATTTCGGCCACTCTTGACATGGTTTGACTTCACTAACCCTTTTCCCTCCTTCCTGTACCAGCTGAGTTAGGGAACCTCAAAACCAGAGTGTCAGCTCTTCATTAGAAGCTGGGGAGTGAGAGAAGCACAGGCCTCAGCTGGGGGGCTGTCCCACCGCCCCCAGCTGGGCATGGTTTAGGTCACTGCTGGAGCTCAGGGCCATGTCCCCCCTGCAGCCCTCTGGTACAAATCAGAACACCCTTTCCACTTCCACAGTGCACCCATCTCTTGGTTAGCAGGACAGCACCTTTGGAAAGTCAGAAAAGCCTTCAATGGAAGATGTGGCTCTGGGCCCACCCACACACAAGGCTCAGAGAGGAAAACGCAGCTGGATTTCAGGAGCCCCGATGCCCACAGCGTGGTTCACGGCCAGCCTGCAGGAGCCAGCACTCAGAGTAATGCAAACCCCTGTCCTTCCTGCCACCCAGAGGGCCCTGGGTGTGTTAGTTGGGACTTTGACAGTAACGATTCCGTGGAAACGTGGAGTTGCAAGGGCCTCCCCATACCCCTCTGCCAGGCCCATTTCCATCATTCCCATTTTATTGAGAAGGTTCAAGGTTACACTCCCAGAACTCTGGCCTGACCGTAGACTGAGCTCCTCATTCCTCTGTCACACGGAGGGGGAAGTAGCTATGTACGTGACTGTTGTGAGAGTTACACGAGATAATGGTGAACGAGCACAGAAGAACCTCCTCGGGCAACCACCTCCCCACACGCCCACCTCCTCAAGCTGACCCAACTTCCACAGACTGGACACATGCCACATCCACGTGTCAGTGCGGCAGGCCTCCTGCCGTATGTTGATCACCCCGTGTGTTGCCCAGCTCGCTACTATCCCCTGCGTGGTCACCTGCAGAGTTTCCACTGTATCTGGAACAGCGTCAGGCCTATCATGCTTACTTGGCCAGCTGTTTTATTACTGCTGCTGCAGGTGTTACACTGTGAAATGAAGAACAGAACGGACATTCTTGATCTTACTCCATCACCCCCAACCTCCCTTGGGGTTTTCTACCGTGCCTTCATTTTTAAGTTGTCTGATTTTATAACGATTATGTATTGTTTTTTATAATTAAGAAAAAGAGTAAAGGCTTTGGTCCGGCCTGCTGGATCTGGGTCACCCGTGGAGATGAAAGTGTGATGACAGAAGACTTAAATGTGATTAAATGCCATAGCTGTGCAGGACTGAGACCTGCAACAACTGTTCCCCCTGATGCTGCAGCTCAAATCCCTGCCCTGACCCGACGGCTCACAGAAACCAGCAGCTCAGGAAGCTCAGGGGTTCAGGGGTATCCACCTTTTCCATTTTTAAGCAGAAACCAAACTAAGCACCCTATTAAACAGAGAAATCTAATTGCAAATTGAAAGTAAATGAGAATGACCACAGTAACTGAATCAGAGCCACAGATCACTCTAGATTCGAGTGAATGGGCCCTCTCCCTAGATGTTTCTGGCTTTCAGTGATACTTACTTAAAAAGAAAACAACCAAACAACCAAGCCAGGCGTGGGGGCTCACACCTATAATCCCAACATTCTGAGAGGCCGGGGCAGGGGACAGCTTAAGCTCACCAGTCTGAGACCCCATCTCTACTAAAAAAAAAGAAAAAGAAAAAAACTAGCTGGGTGAGGTGGCGGGCATTTATAGGTCCAGGTACTTGGGAGGCTGAAGCAGGAGGATCACTTGGGCCTGAAAGGTTGAGGCTACTGTGAACTACAGTGATGCCGCAGCCCTCTATCCAGGGCAACAGAGTGAGACTGTCTCAAAAACAAACAAAAAACCCAACAAACCAACAAAAATACCCTTTATTCAAAACAGGTTATGTATCCTTTATTAATTAAAAATGCAACTGATCAGACTTGTCTGTACTTTTCATTATACGTGTATTTATTTATTTTACCTTGTGTTAAAGCTTTCTATTGTGAGAAGATTTCAAACCTGTAGTGAAGCCACAGAACTGTGTGACCACGCCCTCTGACCTCAGGTGGTCAGTCTGCTGGGTGGTACTTGCTGCCCCCGGCCCCCAGCCTTTAGACTCACGCTTCCTCGCAGGAGTGGGCTGGGCATGAGGGGAGTTTTAGAGCAGAGCAAGGCTCAGGGAAGCAGGAAGATGTCTGCTGCGTGATTGTTGGGTTTCCTCTTTAGGGAGTCCAACAAGGTCCCTCCATCAAACAGCTCCCTGTAAACGGGAGTGGGACAGCAGGCCAATGTCCATCCCTGAGCTCTCCCCAAAAGGACAGAATCACAGCTGTTTCACAGCCTCTGACAGAGCACTAGTTTCCACCTGCTGTTCTGAGGTCAAGATCAACAGTGCCAACATATCCTCTCCACCCTCCCATCCTCCTGTCTCTGGATTTCCCTACACACGGCCACCCAGCTGCCTGCAGCCAAAGCCTGGAAAGCAAAGGGAGGCCCAAACACCAGCAACGAACAACACCCAAATCTCAGTGGCTTTACAGGACAAAAATTTATACCTTGCTCATACTATACACCATACCCATCGTGGTTCAGGTGGTGACCTGGGGGGAGGGTTCCTCTCCCCCACTCTCACTTCCAGGACCCAGGATGACAGAGCTGCCACCATGTCACCAGTCACTATGCCAAAGTGAGAGGAGAGAGCGCTCTGGAAAGGGTTGGCCCAGAAGGACACACACCACTTCTGCTCATATCTCACTTGCTCTAACTAGTCACACAATTTCACTCACCCACGAGAGAGCCAGGGTACGACCCTGCTGTACGCTACACCACCTGTGGCATCTACAGAAGAGAAAACAGAAGCTCAGAGGGTGATGATAATGACCCCACCACCAAGAGTACTGATAAATTACAGTTACAAGTAGGTGTTGGGCACTGTTCTAAGTGCTTTGTGTGCTAACTTACCTAATCCCAGGTAGGATCCTTCCTAATCTCAGGTAGAATCATTGATCTCAGCTTTTAGTTTAGGCAACTGGGCAGGGAGAGTTGGACAGTTTGCCCAAGGCCATGTGGAGAGTGGGGGCAGGGCCCTGGGCCTTGGCTACACTGTGGGAGTCTAGTGCCAGGAGGCTGGAGAATGGGCGACATTCGAATCCAGGCTGTCTCACTCTTCCCCTGCACCAAAGGCCTCATGTCCACCAGCAGGTCCCAGCGCCAGGACACTGTCCTCTCCACCACCCTGCCCTGCTTGAATCAGCCCTTGTCAACCAGCTTCTGTACAATGGGGACAGTGAGACCTTGAAGAGGACTGAGCCCCCAGGCCCCGTGATACCCACTATAAGTAATGAATTATCTTCTCTCCTGTGCGGCAGGGGTCTCAGTGGAGCGCCCCCCGTGTGTGTAGATGAGGAGCCCCAAGGGACAGTTTGCCTCAGAGAAAAGACTTGTTCAGCTACTCAGAGACAACATACAAATTTGGCCAGTTCCTCACCAACTTTTTTTTTTTTTTTTTTTGAGACACAGTCTCACTGTCACCCTTGGTAGAATGCTGTGGCATCATAGCTCATAACAACCTCAAACTCTTGGGCTCCAAGTGATCCTCTTGCCTCAGCCTCCCAAGTAGTTGGGACAGGTGACCAACTACTCAACACCCGGCGAGTTTTAGAGACAAGGCCTTGCTCTTGTTGGTCTCAAACTCCTGAGCTCAAGCAATCCACCTGCCTTAGACTCCCAGAGACCAACATTCTTTTTTTTTTTTTTTTTTTAAAAGGAGAAGCTGTCCCAAGGGGTAATATCCCAGCCACACCCTCAGCCCACAGCAGGTGTGGACAATGCCCCTCTTTCCTAGTATCCCATCTTCTCAGAGAGAGCGGGAGCTCTGCAGACACAGCCAAGAGGCGCACTCAGGAGCACGATCATGTTGCCTTTTACTGAAAAGACAACATAATAGTGACCAGTGAGCTATAAGAGACCCCCCCCCCCCCAATGATGCTCCTAACAGAGGCATACTCCCCAGGTGGGGGGATGGACAGGGATACTTGTCCTAAGGCTGCAAAAATTAGATCTTGGGGAATAAAAAACGTTTATTCTAGATATACATATGTATGTGGTATTAAACCATAATGGGGGGGGGGTGGTGTATAACTAGGGAAAAAAGGTCTAGAAAGGCTTGAGGTGGGGAGGTGCTAACGAGAAGAGCCTGGGAAACACTGCAAACAGAACTATTCTCACCGTAGCTTATTGTTTTCAGCTTTTATCCCAAAATAAGCATTTTAAAATTGTTTAAATTTTAAACAGCAGTTTACAGCATACTATTGTATGTTTTCACCTTAACCTTCCACATACTCGCCATTTCCCCATCCTTCACTCCCTACTGAACACGGACTGATTAAGGGCCTATGGGGGCGACCCCACCGTCTTCTGGGTCCTGAAACTTAGCTGTGCATCTCTGCTATTGTCAATCTTCCTGTCTGTGAAACATAAAATCACCATGATTTACTAATCTCTCCACCCATAGATTTTTGAATTTTTATCCAGGGAACAAATAATGTCTTTGTTTCTGTTAAATTGCTGGATTCTCTTGAGATAGATTCTTTGGAGAATGACAGATTTTTTTTTTTTTTTTTATACACAGTCCCACTTTGTTACCCTGGCTGAAGTATAGTGGTATCATCATAGCTCTCTGCAGCCTTGAACTTCTGAGCTCACGTGAACCTGCCTCGGTTTCCTGAGTAGCTGTGACTACAAGTACCTGCCACCACGCCTGGATAATTTTTCTATTATTTGTAGAGATGGGGTCTCGCTCTTGCTTAGGCTGGTCGTAAACTCCTTACCTCAGGGGATCATCCAGCCTCAGCCTCCCAGAGTGCTAGGATTACAGGCACGAGACTCTGCAGTCAGCTGAATGACAGATTTTTGATGCCATATTGTCCTAAAAGTTGTTTACTAGGTAAACTACCCACCAAACTGTGCTTAAGCCACAAAGAGGCTTCTTCCTTCAGCTGAGAGAGGGTGGGCACAGCACCTCCAGACCCATCAGGGCAGATGGCACGTGCCACCTGGCTTCAACCTGCCACATCCTGCTCCCCCTCAGCAAGGGGACTGCCCCACCACCTCTAGCCCCCAGAGCTGGGATTATCCGCAGGCCCAGCTGTTGCTCCAGACAAGAGCAGGACCAATGAAAGGGACACCACAGCTATAACCACAGAGGAGGCAAAGAACTCAGGTTCACCCATCTGGTCAAGTGACTCATTTCCTTTCACTTATCCAGATCGAGCCAGAGAGAAAAACAAAAAGGGGCAGAGAGTGCGGCTCCCTTCAAGGCCAATGTTGCACACTTCCGGGGGCTTCTCCCCTGCAGGACGGCCTGGCCCCGTTCAAGGGTCTGGAGGGAGGCTGTCTCCCCCCTGTCTGATCCCACAGATGGAGCCATTACAAGCACTCTGGCCTAGATATCACTTTCAATGAGCCACCTGGAGCCATAGTCTTGGACGAATGTGAACATGTAGAAAGAGAGCAACAAACAAACAAACAAACAAAAAAGGCAGAGCAAGGGGCCATTTACTGGTAGGGGATTTCTTTCTCCCTGTTCTCCAGAAGCTTTGTTCTTCTCCAGGCCATCAGGGTTGGGTGTCGAATCAGAATGAAAATGTCCTGAATTCCTAAAGCCCAAGACCCAGCCCGTTTTCTCACCATAGGGACCAGAAGGGAGAGTGTGGCCAGGACAAGCTCTTTGGACTACTAGGTGACATCATACAAAGTGACAAATGCACGTGCCCTGTGCCGCAGCATTGCCACTCCTAGGAATTTGCCTTTAGTCACGTCTGCACATGAGCAAGGCTGTCCACTGCAAAAGGCTGGAAATAGCCCCAATGTTCATGAATAAGAGGCCCAGTTAGGTAAACTCTAGCATGGTCACAGAGCCAACTAGGTCAAAAAATTGAGTGCTCAAGTCAAATCTATCAAGTTATAGAACATAAATGTCTTAACACAATAATCAAGTAAATGAGGCGAAAGCTGTATCAGTTTTATGTAAGCACTCCAAATTATATTTAAAAAATCAACACATTGTACCCCACATATGCATAAATGTATTCATGATCTATGTGCATATGACTTAAAAAAAAATTTAGTGCTGAGTGGCACCTGTGGCTCAAAGGAGTAGGGCGCTGGTCCCATATGCCAGAGGTGGGGGGTTCAAACTCAGCCCCGGCCAAAACTGCAAAAAAAAAAAAAAATTAAGTGCTGTTCTTCTAGAACTATCACTCTACTGCAAAAAAAAAAAAAAAAAAAAAAATTTAAGCACTGGATTTATGTGCTAAAATGAGAAAAGCTGTGTATAAGATGTTGTCTTCGAGAGATGTTAAAAACCAGACTACCAGCAAGACCCTGTCTCTAACACTAGCTGTGGCGCCAGCTCCTCGGGAGGCTGAGGCTAGAGGATTGCTTAAGCCCAACAGTTTGACGTTGCTGTGAGCTATGATTCCATGACACTCTACCCAGGGTGACAAAGTCTGTCTCCAAAAAAAACAAACAAACCCCAAATTACCATTCACACACACGTTATGGACACACACTCACTGGCGTCTGCACAAACTCTCTCTGGCAGGCTGTGTAAGCAATTGGTTGATAAGAGCTTCTATGGGTAGGAAAACAGGGGAGATCCATTCTCACTGCACACCCCCTTGGACCCATTTAGCTCTGTGCCCTGCCCCTTGCTCTACGTGGACCTGCGTGCAGGAGCTTTATGTGCTTTCTTTTACTTGATCCTTTCAACCTCTCTTCGAGGTCTCATTGTCCTGATTGTACAGAGGGGCAAACTGGAGCTCTGAGAAGATAAGTGATGTGCACACATGCTCAGTTTGGTTGGAGCCACCATCCAAATCTGTCTCACTCCAAAGTCCCTGCTTAACTGGCAAAATGTGGGCTATTGTGAAGAAAAGAAGCAGCATGCTCTGTTGCCACCTCAACTTCTCAAGATAAATGTTTGAGGTTAAGAGATATCCCTTACCCTGATTTGGTCATTATACAATGTACACAGGTGGCAAAATATAATATGAACCCTAAAACTATGTGCGTGCCTGAACAGGAGGAGATTGACACTACAAATGGAAAACATGTGATTTCCCAAGCCTCTCGCTGCCATGTGCCAAACCTACGCCTGCCCTCCCAGGTCTCAGGAAAGGAGGCAGCGCATGGAGATGTGCCTTCCTACCTGGCTTAGCCTCCCTACGGAGGGCACAGGGGGCAGAGGGCCAGAGGACACAGACTGGGCTGCCCTCCGGCACCTGCCTGCCTTCCCACCTGAGAACGCTGACACTCACCTGGGACCACTGGCCAGCTGGCACTCCCACCTCTGGGGTGTGACACCTGTGCCCAGTACTCATAGGCTCAGTGCCTCAATTTCTTTATTTGTAAAATGGGTGTGAAATAATTACGCTAATCTAAAGGGAGATTAGGGGAGTGAAGGGGAAAATGGGTACACAGAGGTGGACTTGGGGCCTCACACCCAGCTCCCATTTGGGGGGTACTTTGAGTAGTACAGCTAGCCTCAAACTGTTTAGTCTCAGGATCTTTCTATAATTAAAAAATGATGAAAGACCCTAAAGAGCTTTTGTACCATATTCAAAATTAAAACGGAGAAAAAAGTTGAAATGTTAATTAAAAATAACAAAACCATCACATGTTAAAATAAGTTACTTTTTTTTTGTTTTTTTTGCAGTTTTTGGCCAGGGCTAGGTTTGAACCCACCACCTCCAGCATATGGGGCCAGCACCCTACTCCGTTGAGCTATAGGCGCCGCCCTAAAATAAGTTACTTTTCATAAATCCACTTCTCAAGATAAATTTTTGAGGTTAAGAGATACCTCTTACCCTGATTCGGTCATTATACAACATACACAGGTGGCAAAATGTAACATGAACCCTAAAAATATGTACAACTATTCGAGGTCAATAAAAAATTATAAGGAATTTTGCTAAAAGATTAATTCTTCAAAAAAATGTTTTTACTGAGTTTAGTTGCTGGATTTTCATATCTGTGTCTGAATTCAATCCATTGAGCTATCTTGTGTTACTTACAAAATATGCAGAAAATCCAGCCTTATACAGATAGATGGTTGAAAAGGGGAGGGAATTTTGTTGAGAGATAATCACACTACACTAAGGCTGACGAGTGGCAGTTTGTTACAGGTTAGCGGCAATGTGGAATCTGAGCCCCTATCAATGAACTTTTGTACTCCATGGCATTCCCATCCGCTGTCCTGTCCTGAGCTTTGAATGGACTGTTTACCCAGGCGTGATTCTGCAACATCGGGCATCAGTCATTTGGAAAACATTGGTTCACTGAGTTATGCACACAAGGGAGAATGAGTGAAGAAAGCAAATAATGTTTTAATATTACCATGAAAATAGTTGTGACCTTATGGACGCTGAGGGAATTTCAGGGATGACGCAGACCACGCTTTGAGAATGCTGGGAGAGCAGAACTTCCTTATCCTCCACATTAACCATGCTTTCTTTTAAAAACTCAGAGAAAAAGAGACTTCTATATGAAGCGTGGGGCTCTGGATGGAGACCCCGCCCCGGCCCCAGCAGCACTGCCATGTAGGCATCCCGAGTCTACTGCTATAGGAGGTGGCTGACCCAGCCTGCCCTCCCTCTAATAACTCCCCTGCTCTGTTCTGCTCTCCCCTCCATTATCAGAAACCTCCCTCTTGCCTCCAAAATAACAGCCCTTGGTGGTTTGTAGCGGGCAGGCCCTCCAGCAGCAAAGCACAGGGGCCATGCCTCGGCTGCTGCACTGGGGCTTCCCAGTTGATAATTCTTGGTCTCTTGAAATTACATATGTACGTGTATTTATAGCAAATACATGGGTGCCCATAAATAGCCACTCATTTGTGTACATATTTTTAGCACATCGTTCAGCCACCAAGTTCCAGTGTGTCTTCCTTCATGGGATGCTTGCAATGAGACCTTCCTAGTCTTGCCCTTACCCCTGAGACTGGGTTACGACCAGGCCACGGTCCCTCATCTCTTCCCACATCATCAGCCTGATGCCAAATGAATAGCTACTGACTATATGATTGGTGAACCACCGCTGCTCAAAAGCCTTCCATATGGTGTTGACATCCAAGCCTTGCTCATCTGTTTTCCTTACCAGCTTTGCCCCCACCCAAGGTCCCCTCCCTCTTACTACTTACTCAGGCTCATTCTGGGCTTTCTAGTTCCCCCTCCTCAAATTCACCCTGTTCGATATCACCCCTGCCCTCCATAACCATTCTTACTTCGCAACTGCACCCCTCTGAACTCCACATGTGTCTGGCATGTAGAGGGCCTTGTTCATAGTAGATGCTCAGAATATGAATGCAGTGAGTAATGTCTGAGACCTCCTGACGTGCTGGGCCCCATGCCATGCACGAGGGATATGATGTACATAAAATCAAACTTTTATCTTTTCTCCTAGAATGGCATTCTTTTTTGGTGAGACACAGTCTCATTCTGTCACCCTGAGTAGAGTACCGTGGCATCATCACAGCTCACAGCAATCTCAAACTCTTGGGCTCAAGTGATTTTCTTGCCTCAGCCTCTCAAGTAGGTGGTACTATAGGCACCTGCCACCATGCCTGGTTTTTTGTTGTTGTTTTTTTTAGTAGAGATGGGGTCTTGCTCTTGCTCAGGCTGGTCTTGAACACCCAGGCGCAAGCAATGAGCTCAAGTGATCCTCCCATCTCAGCCTCCCACTGTACCCTTATCTATAAAAGATTAACAACTCCTTGAAGACAGCATTCAATGTCACTTTTGCTGTCTTCAGCTGATTAGATGCTTAATAAAAATTACTGAATGGAAAGTAGATGAGCCACAATATCTATTGGAATAAGGATCAAAATCATCCAGAGATCTGTTAGACCCATGTGAAAGGTCCCTGATGTCTTTTATACTATTTGCAGTAAAACCAGCATGTTTCAGACTGAAATATTTTAAATGCCAAATAGGAAAGAGCACCCTCAGCCCTATTCTAGATGATGTTCCATAATTACACAAATCAAACTGGAGATGCTAATCTTGAGCAGCATAACGGGGAGCTTAGGTGAAAAGAGTCCCTGGTTTCAAATCCCAGAACTGCCCTTTCTACCTGTAAGATTGGCCCAAGATAACTTAAATTCTCTGAGCCTTAGTTTTTCTCATCTGGAAAATGGGTATGCAAATAATTATCCCTACCTCAGGGTACTGTCTTGAGAAATAAATAATAAAATACATGGAAAGAGCTTAACACAGCAGGGCACATAAAATTCACTCAGTTCCCCAGAGCTGCAGTTACTAGTGTTACTGCTGTTGTCGCAGCCCCTGGGAGTAAAGGACCCTGATCTCCACCCGTGGTCTTCTATGATCATGTTACCCTCCCTGACAAAGATGTACTTAATGTTTGCTACATATGTAATTCATGATGTTATTAATCAGTTGACCTTAAAAAAGGTTGATTATGTGGGTGGGTCTGACCTAATCAACGAGCCCAAGTAAAAGCAGTTTTCTCTGGTTGGTCACAGAAGTGGAAGTAAGAGATTTGAAGCAAGAAAGGATTTGATGTACTGTTGCAAGTCTGAAGAGGAAGGAGCCTCAGTGGTAAGGCCAGGAAACAGGGACCTCAGTCCTGCATCCAGTAGGAACTTGATTCTGCAAACAGCCTGAAAGAGCGTGGAAGCAAATTCTTCCCTAGAGCCTCAAGATAGGAGTTGAGTCCAGCTGACGTCTTGATTTTGAACATCTGAGACCCTAAGCCAAGAACCCAGTAGAGCCAGCTCAAACTTCCGGCCTAGAGAATTATGTACTAATAAATAGGTATTGAAGCCACCAAGCTTGTGCGGATTTGTTATGCAGCAGTAGAAATTAATAATTCTGGTTTCTAGCCATAATGTATAGATATTAAAAACACAGCACTTGCTCATCTAAAAGGTTTGGGGACAACTCACCCTTTTTGCATTTCTTCTTACTGTATGGTTCTTGAAAGCAGGGACTGTCTTACTTGTCTTTACATCTTGGCACTTAGCAGAATGGGTGGCATAGAGTAGGTTCTCAATTATCATGGAACAAAGCTTCAAATTCTTGGGTGGTTAGGAACTACACGGCTTATAGCTTCACAGTCGCATAACCAGCCTATTATGCAGCATTTGGGTACAATTATGTGGACAGAACCCAGCAAAGTTCTCCTTTTTTGCCTAGAGGAAACTGGCAAGTGGTTCAGGAGAATCCACCTGGGAACCAGGGTAGGTGTGTGTCCACGTGCAAATACGTCTTGCTTTACACAGCAAGCAACTGTTGGGCCGTGGCCCTTGTTTGCTGTGCAGCAGCCTCCCAGGGCTCAGCCAACCAGTCAAACCTTGACAATTTGCTTGTAATTGCGCCTTTCAGTAAAAAGTCCTGGTTGGAGTGGTAAAAATAGCAACAGCAACTTCCTGCAACAGATATACCAGTTGATGGTGGTGCCTGAAAGGAAACCTGGCGACCTCACTCTAAGGGAACTGCCTTCAAGCTGTGCCCCAGATGGTGGAGGGGATAGAGGCCCTGCAAGGGCAGCCCACCTTAGGCCAAGCCACTCAAAACCAGCTCTGGAGTAAGATGCTTTCATCAGTCACTCCCATAATGAAACACCCACCTCCTAGAATCAGGAGTTGTCTAATAAATGCAAAATTTGCTTTTGGAGAGGCTCCTTCCTATTCCCTTCTCCAGCTTACTAGCCCAGGCACAAGAGCAGAAGGTCTCCTACCACAGCCCTGGGGGTCCCACTGTCTCCTGGGTTACTCCCCTTCCTCCACCTACACTGGCCCAGAGGCTGTTCCAACCAGGCCAGACTGGTAGGGAGAACAGGAGTGTCAGGGGAGCTTAGTTCTGAGTCATTCCAGGGCAGCAGGGCATCACAGTCAACCTGGATGCTCTTCCCAAGGGTGGGGCCAGCCCAACAGGGGAGGGACAAGGAAGCCTGGCTAAAATGTCTGGGGGCACCTGAACCCAGGCCTCCAGCAGGCTTCTCAGGCCTGGTTCCCCCCTGCCCCAGAGAGTCTGCCTTTCTTTCTTCCTCACTCACCACAGCTTTCCCCCTTCAAGTCCAGTGGCCCTTTTGGTAAATCTTTTGCTTGCTTAAAAGCTCCTATTACAGGAAAACAGACACAGAATCCCAGAGTAGTAAACATGGAATTTCACAAAGTTCTTGCAATTGCAGCTTTTGGCCTCTAACAACAGGTAACCATGGCCCAGCGTGGTGGCTGACACCGCTTTCTGGGTCTCTTTGTGGACTCACTAGGGCTCGTTTCTTAACCCCTGCAGATGAGATAGGAGGCTGGACCTGCAGGCCAGGCCTCCGTGAGAAGCACTCACGCCAGCCTGACCTCTCTCTCAGGACAGGTGAGGTCCTCTGCATCTCTGGCACCTCAGGCAGATGCCACCCAACCAAAGCCACCTCCACTCCTCGTCTGCAGAGCCAGCCCGGCCCCTCCCCCGGATACACTGGCTGTTTAGAAACATTATAATTCACTCAAATGTTCCAGATATTTGGCTTTCCCTAGTAAAATCCATGTCTCCTTGTGCCTGTAGAGCTTTTCAGCATAAAATGAAGTTTCAGGAATGTTTTCCCATGCCCAACACACAGAGCCTGGCAGGGGGCAGGGCAGGGATTAAAGAGCCTCACTTCACAGATGAGCACCACGGCCAGGAGCACCGCTGAGTCCCCAGGCGAGGTCAGGAGACCAATAAGAGGCAGAACCAGAGCTCGCTAAGCCTTGATCGTTTGGAAAAACAAAAGTGAACAGAACTAAAAGAGAAGGCCTGAATAAACCAGCTCACTTTTTTTGAGGAATAATGAGACCTCCCCTAACCCCATCACATTAGCTAAAACTGAAAACAATCAAATACTGGTGAGGATGAAGTGACATGGGGACTCACACACTACTGCTGGGAGCACATACTAAGGCGCCACTGGTTGTATGGGGGGAAATGAGGCTTAGGCCCAGGTCTTTCATTAGGAGACAATGACACGAAGTGGAGTTTGGCCACCGTGTAGATATTATGTCACTGTGGAAGGGGCAAGCGCTCGCCCTCAGCTATATGACACAAGTTGTAGAGTATTGAGTACGATTCAAATTCTGTAAAAACAAAATCTACACATACACAGGGGGACGGGCAGGGCACGCACAAACCGAGGACAGATCGCAGGGAGAGGAGGCGGACTCACACACTGTGCCCCATTTCTCCTCCATCTTTCACGTATAAAGGGAATCTGTTGTATTATTTAAAGAAAATAATAAAACAGCTTAAAAGGGCAACTGTCTCCCTCTGAGAGCCCTCACACTAGCTGAGTCCCCACCTGGCAGGACCCCCACGGCCCTGACCCCACCCCCGGCACCACCTCCCATCCCGGGCCTTCATCTCAGGGGCCCCTGCCCCTTGCTGGGTCCTTCTTCCCACACCTCCCTGTCTGCTTCCCCTACAGCCGTGTCTGTTCTATCTGTGTCTGCCTCCCCCAGCAGAGTGCGAGCTTCAGGATTGGGAGGGGGGACCTTGTCTTATTTTCTGCTGAATCCCAGAGGCTAGCAGAGAAGTGATGGCAAAAATATTCATGGAACACATTTGGAACGAGGAGACTAACACCAGTCTAGGTCTTCACCTCGGCCACAGGACGCTGGGGCAGACTCTGGATACACTCACCACTTGCACCCTACTGTGGTACCATAACCCCAAGTGGCTCTCTGCTCCCACAGACGAACCCTCTGTGACCCTGACTTTCTTTCCCCAGTTTCTAGTACAGAACAAGCCACTCAGAAAGCTGTAAGCAAACGTCTGCTACAAGAATGGTGCTACATACCTTTCTTCCCCAGATTTCCAGGGCCATGAACAACACAGGTTAAAGAATTCACTCACGACAAAGGTCTCACAAGCTGGGTCGTAGCAGAACTTGAACTCTGGACACCAGGTGGAATTGCTACGGTTTTCTAGAAGAAGAATTTCTCTCTCTCGGCTCTCACCCTTGCTTAGACAAATCAGCCTGACCAACAATGAACCTGGCTGACATCCTGTCTTAGGGTTTGAATGTGCAAAGTTTCTCTTTATCATAATTAGGAAATTAATTCTGTTCAGCATTAGATGGATCTGTGGTCAGCCCAATGGGAGCAGGGAGAAAAGAAGGTTTTTGTCTCTATCCTATCTTGGCGCCCTACTCTTGACCTCACAGCTGACAGGTGAAGGCATTACTCTGGCAGATGTGGGTGGAGAGTGACACCCAGGTGAGTGTGGTCCCCGTGGGAGGAGTGATCCAACTGGTCTTACAGGCAACTCCTTGGCACAGCTGGTGCTCAGTTACCTCCTCTCATGATCCCTCTTGCTCCTCGGAGCTCTTGGTCCATCTCTCTGCCAGGAGATGGCCCTGGCTCTGTGTCCAGGGGACATCCCATAGGTGAGGTCTCACTCCATCTGTTACAGAGGTGGGTCACCTTGGGGGCTCCCACAGCTGCTGACCAGTTCCCTGCCTGGAACCTGCGAGAGTGGCCTTAGAGAAGGGTCACCCACATTGAGGGTCTTTCTTCACATTGAGGCCCCCGACTCTGAGGTGGTGGGCAGGGGCAGGAAGCTGAGTAGGGCTTGAGGGAGGCGGTCCTATGCCTTTGGGAGTCACTGGAAAAACGTGACTCAGTCTTCATTCACTGAGAAAGGAAAAGAAACAGGGAGCTCGTCTACTTCACCCCTCCCATTCCACAGGTAGAAACACCAGGGTCCAGAAAGTAACTTGTCCAAAGCCACACGTCAGAGGCAGAACTGGAGCCAGAAGCCCACTCCTGACTTCTAACTGAGCTTCTCTGCACTCTACCAGCTGCTTCTCTAGTTCGTTCTGCTCATGAGGGTTAAGACAATAGTTCAGGCCTTACTTATAAAACTACTTAACATCAGAGCTTGTGAGAACCTTTGAAATTTTACAGTAAAACATTTCACAGAAGCATTATACAGAAAAGCACACACCCATTTTACAGATGAGCAAACTGAGGCCCAAAGAGGTAAGGAGACCTGCACAGAGTCACACAGCCAGGCAGGGCAGAGCAACACCCTCATGCTCTGCTTAAGTGCTCTGCCACCTCATTCCAGGTCGGAGGGCTCTGACTAGGGGAAGGGGAAGAAGTGGAGCTGGCTTCCAGCAAGGAGGTGGGCTGGGTGAGCCTCATACAGACTCTGTACCCAAGCCAGGATTAGAAGACCACAGTGGGGGAAAAGAACGGCTGGGAAGATTTCTTTATGTATTTGCAGAAAATATGATGCAATGTCTCAACTAAATTAACTTTTGAAACCACAGAGCTGCTGTTTTAAAAAACAGGTCAATAAGCCACTACACCTACCCATAATCACCCAGTAGGGCACTGACACAGGGCCTGGAAGGAAAAGTTTAGCAGTGAGAAGGAGCAGAGCTGAGGTTGGTGGCGGCATCTGGACACTAGGGAGAGGGCTGTAAGTCAGTGGTAGAATAACATACACCCAGGCCCAATTCTGCATCCAGAGGACAAGGCAAAGGGAAAGGGGTGCCCAGTGCCTATCTGGTGCCAGGTACCAATTTAGGGGATTTTACAGTACAGCAGTTATCTTCACAATATACTACAAAAGGATATTGTGGCTCAATGAAATTTCTTTTTTTTTTTTTTATTGTTAAATCATAGCTGTGTACATTAGTGCAATCGCCTGTACCCATTCTAAGATGCACCATAGATGTGGCCCCACCCATTACCCTCCTGTGGCTCAATGAAACTAAGGAACTTGGTCACAGACCCATAAAGGGTCTGGAACCCTGGAAATGTTCTAAAGCGCATGTTCTTTATGTGTTGAAAGGACTTAATAAAGAGCCCTTCCCATCCCTGACTCTGTCCACTTACTGCCCACTGCACTGCCTCCCCAGCTCCCAAAAGCCCATGAAGGAACTGGAGGCAGCTTGGCAAGACGATGGCTTGAAGCTGACAGTACCAGCTCCTGCTATCTTTACAACTGGTGTGAGCACAGTGCTGTATGCTGCGCAGGGCATGAGGTGCTCTAGGAAGGGGCTGGAACTGGCTGTGGGGGCTGGGCTGAGTTCCAGCACCTGGGCACAGATATGGGTGGCTGAGTCCTGCTGGGGTGCTGTGACTGGCAGCTGTGGATGCTTAAGTTGTCCTTCCTCCCCTCCCTCCCCACACCTCTGCCTTCCAATTTGTCCCAACTAAGTGTTTCCTGACTGAGAAAATGCTTCAATAGCCTGGGATGGCTGAAGCAATTAAATTATGAAATTTACCACATTAGATGAAAACCAGCATCTTAATTAGCCAATTCATTTGTGTCTGGCCACTGTTTTCTTTCGCCAGCTCTGCCCACCCTGGCCAGGCCATGCTCACGCTGCCTGCTGGTACAGGAGGACTAAGGGCTCAGGCAATGAATGCACTTTGGGACAGTGGTGTGGGTTCTCCCAGAACCCTCTGAGAAGAGAGGCTACAGCCAGAAGCCATCCAGCTTCCTGCAAACACCCTGGGCTGCTAGCCCTGCGGGCCAGAACACTCTCCCACCTGCCTTCTCCCCAATCCCCACCTGCACCTGTTTTGAGGTGGGCAGTGAATTGGCCTCTGGGAGAAGCATGGGTGGGAGGCGGGAGAATCTGGGCTGTGGCATGCCTGTCCCATCTTTAGTTGAGGTGTCTTCTCTAGTAAAGACTTGACCTCCTGTGTTCCCTCAGTTCCCCTTGTTCCCTTTATTACTCTGCACACTATGATGTGTCAGGGCCCCAACCCACATGTCAGCATCCCCTCATCTAGGAGCTCGCTAAAGACAGGGTCCCCAGCACCTAACCCAAGGCCTGACATACACCAGGCAGTCAGTTAAGTCTGCTCAAACAGTGAATGAATGAATCAACACATTGGCGACAAACCATCCGCTATATAATACTCTCACTCATCGTACCCCCCTCCCCCCCGCAGTGAAAGATGAGAAGAAACAAGCCTGCTTTCACTGGGTAATTTCTCTCTTTTTGATCTCCTTTCCCCACATTGGGTGCTAGGGTGTTTAAGGCACTATAAAGGGGCCTGGGGCTGCGGAAGCTGCCTCCGCCATGGAGCCTACAACTTGCCCACAGCTCTTCTCTCTGCACCACACACATAAATCCAGAAACCCAGGATGAAGGTCTCTTCCATTTCTCTCTAAGCTTCCTTTTAACAACCACCTTAGAGTCACTACTTGACAAATGACTCAAATCAAAACAGCTGCCTGGGAGAAGACTGACTCCATCCATGTCCACAGGCAAAGCCTGTGGGTTCAAGGGCGTCTGGTCTTAGAAGGACCAGGTGGGAAAGACCTTGTATCCTACTCTTCCCCAAGCCTCTTCCCCCTGCCTCACCAGCACGGCAGGAATGCTGACAGCACCTAGGCCCCACCTATGCATGGGGAGACTGAGGTTGCATCCCAAAGGGCTGGGCCCCAAGTCATAGTCACCAGAGTCTGGTTCACGGCAAGAATATGGATTCTTTGCCTCCTTGTGCCAGGGGCAACTTCCATATCCCCCCCCCCCCCCCGCACCACCAGTGTGAAACCAAAGGCCCAGATAACCTGCCTTTCTCTGCCCTGACAGCACTGAGAGTCGAAGCTCAGTCAGCCTTCTCCACGGTCAAAGCCACGGTCACCAGGGCTCAGCAGGACCCAAGAGCCAGGGCCTGGGTCTGCCTCCCACCCACAGTCCCCTGGGTTAGATCGCTACAGAGATTTTTCTTTGTTCAAAGGCAGGAGGAATGCACTTTGGGATCTTTGGAGCAGCAGCATAAAAATGTGTCTGGTGTCTCTGGGGGCAAAATCCCCCCAAAGAAAAGCTTAGAAAGCAACTATGAAGGAGAAAAGCAGGTTGAAAGCGTAACAACGTGGGGTAGGTCCTGAAACAAGGGCGAGATGGGGGAAAAGAGTCAGGCTGGACACTTGTCCCGGACCTGCCAGGTTGGCTGCCACCTAAGAGGGCAGGTGGATATGACTCTAGGAGTGACTATCAACAGTTCTCTAAACACAAACCAGCGGCTCCGTCGGGCGGGAAGTAAACGGTTTGGTCCGGGGCAAAGGGGCAAAGGGGCGGCAGACTTCGGGGCCGGGCCCGTGAGGACATTTCCCTTGTTAAATCCCTCGGCCCTGGCCCTACACCAGGCAGGCAGCCATCTGGCCTTGGGTAAACGGGGACTTCCTTTGGCCGGGGCGCGGAGCTTCGTCGCTCACGCCCTCAAAGACGAGCAGCCTCCTCTTTCCAGGATCAATAGTAATTTTTTAAAAAGAGAGTCTGCGGACTCAATGAATCAACCACTCCCAGGGGAATGAGTAGCAGCTCCCGAGCGCAACATCCATTTGCAAAACAATTCATTCCCTTGCCCAGAGCTCTTAGCAAATACCCTCGCCGTGTCCTCAGGCACGGACGAGGCGGGAGGAGCCGAGGTTGGGGAGGGGTGACCACAGGCCCCCACCATTGTCCCCGAGCCCAGTGTCCCCGAACCCCGCAGGAGCCTGGGCGGACTCCGAGGACCCCAGCCTTGCTGCGTTCCTCCCGGGACACGCGGCCCTACGGAGGCTCACTCTACTGAGGGCGCCAAGCGCAAGGTCCCGACCCGGGGTGGGGGGATGGTGACAAGTCCCCAGCGCGGGTGGCCGGGGACACGGGCGCTAGCCGGCCCCGACGGCGCTCCCTGCCCGACCCAGGTACTTACCGCTCGGGGCGCTGCCGCCCGGGCCCACCGCTGCGCTCGGAGACTTCTGGACGCCCGGCTGAGCCCTGCAGCCCCAAACACCACCGCCACCCCAACCGCAGGAGCCGCCGCGGCCCGAATCCCGCTCCCGCCGCGGTGCCGCCGAGGCGCCGCCAACAAACTAGTTTCTCTGGCCTTCCCGCCCCGCCTCCCGGCCAGAGGCTCGACAGCCAATCAGAGGTGGTGTCTCTGTGACGGATGGGCTTCCGAACCCGTAGTGCGGCTGCAGAAGGAGAAAGGGGAGGGAGCCCAGGCCGCGCCGGTACCGCGGGGGGCGGGGCGGGGAGAGGATGGGACGGCCACCAGATCCTTAAAGGGACAGGCGCTTGCCTGCCCCGCGGCCCAAGTTTGGGAACTCAATGGGAGGACGTTCTGAAACTTTCCGAAAGACAGCTTTGTGGGTTGTATATGCTTCTTACCTCTGTTCCGGATCACAGGCATTGTAGGCCTCTTTGGACTTTGTGGAGCCACAATTTAAGTTGCTGGAACGATAAGGCAACCTTTTCTTTACTACCAGCTTGTTTCAATGAGATTTCTGCAGCCACCAAATCCCACCTGTATTTGAAATCTGTATTTGTCTGGTCTCCTCTCTGTGTCATTTATCGCTAAACTTTTGTAAATCAGACTTCAGATGTTCATTCATTCATTCATCCCCAAACGTTTACTGTGTGTCAGTGCTGGTTTGGGAGGGAGAAGAAAGATCTGTAATTCTTGGTCCTTGCACTCTGGATTTACAGTTCTGCTGCTTCCACTTACTGTGTGTTCAACGTCTTCATCTGTAAAGCGGCAGGTAAAAAGTCATAGGATTATTTGAGGGCATTAAAAGAGATAAACTCCTAAAGAACGCGCCCAAAAAATGTCCTTTCTTTTTTCCCTCCCACTGAAAAATCGATAATTTAAGTAGGTCGCTTAAGGATACAAAGAGCCCTGGTAAAGTACAGAGCAGTGATAAGTGCAATAAAGGCTGGGCGGGGAGAATTCCGAGGAGGCAGAGGTCACACTGATGGGAGGTGCAAGGAAGCCTTACAGAGGAGGAAGAAAGTGGACGAAGGATTTGGGAGAGTGGACTGTGGAACCCAAAGATAGAGGCCACCAGTACAAAGCGGCTCAGATGGGGCAAAAGAGATACCAGGATTAAAGGATTGTAAGATGATAAATACACCACCAGGAAAGGCGTTTTTTGGTAAACTGTTTGGGGTAGACTCAGGCAAGCAGCCCAAGATGAGGGTTTCCCAGCTCTGCCTCTCAGGAGCTTTGCAGGACTGGAGGCAGACTGCTCAGACTCTCGGAGGGTCTGGCTCTTATTGCTGAAAGGAGGATTCTAAAACCTTTCTTGAAGGGTTATTGCAAAGATTAAGTAAGATAACATATGTAATAGGCCTAGCACCTAGCAACTGTTCAATATAGATTTGTGCCCCTTTTGGCCCTGATCTGCAGACGTCTAAAACACCAGGGTTTTGGTGTTTAAGAAGAATATTGGCCAGAGGTAAAAAGCTGGCCAAGTGCACTGTTAAGGTGCCTTCAAAAGAGAAAAGGGGGCATCAAGGTAATGGCTTCATTGAAACAATGACACAGATCACATTTGTCATTTTAGCATCCTGCCAATTTTCTAATGCTAAGAGTATTTATATAATTGCTGGTTGAATGAAGCCCCACATGCAAAATTGATACTTAGCAAGTTCATAACTGTTGCTCATTATTCCACACAGGTTTTCTGTAAAATTGTAAGTGCCAACAATCTAAAATATGGTCCACATTATCATTTTCCCCCTCTTCAACGCCAAACCTTAAATTAGATACTAGAAAATATTAAAATCAAATACAGTAGAGGCAATGGCACAAAATAAGGCCAAGAATATGTATTGAGATATTGAATTTAGATTGATTTGAAAGAAGATGGAAAGAGGCCTGTCTCAGTCTGCACTGTAGACCCCAGAGCATTATCATCATCATCAGCATTATAATGACCTGCTTACCTGCTAGCACACACCCCTGGGTAGGGAGTTCTGGGAGGGCAGAGACCATGACAATCATCAGGGAATTCTTGGTGCTACACAAAAGGTATTTACACAGTTTTGAAATACTATGAATGAAATCTCCTATCATTTAGAATTAGCTTCTGCTGCATGTGACATAAAACTCGAAATTAACTGTGACTTACACAAGATAGAAGTTTCCTTCTTGCTTATGCACAAGAAATCTAAACTTAAGCAATCCCTGGTTGGCAAATCCATGATTGTTAGAAACATGGGCTACTGTATTTTTATTCCTTCATCCCTAATTCTTGGTTCCCATTTGCAAGGTTGCCTCATAGTCCAAGATGGCTGCTAGAGCTCCAGTGATAACATCCATATCCCAGGCAGCAGGAAGGAATAAGAGCAGAAGAGCATGAAATGTGTGCCTCTCAGCTTTGTGAGCTTCATGTGAGCAGACTGCAGAAGTTTCATACAACACTTCCATTTACATTGGAATGGACAGAACTTAGTCTACCTACCTGCAAGGGCAGCTGAGAAATGTGGACAGGGTTTTGTTAATAAGGAACAGGTGTCTGATGTCAACCAACAGGCCTGGCTAATACCCATTTTCCCTCCTAGCATTGCCATCTACACAGATTCCTGGTGGCCCCAAATCTAAACTCCTAGAAATTCTGAGATGATGTGTAGAATGTGATACGTATTTATTAGTAGATGATCCAACTCCCGGTTCTCCTTCTGCCTCTCTGGATGTTCCTTTTTAGTCTCCTCTGCCAATTCCTCCTCACTTCTCAGCCTTTCAAGTATTGGGGTGTCTAGGAATCAAGTTCAAATAGATAAGAAGACCCCTTCCTTATGTACTTCCACACTCCAGCCCATGCCTATGGTACATGTGAGCACTGGTAACTCCCAACTCTGCACTGCCACCCCTCCTCCCTCATGCACACCAAGCCCACAGGTGCAGCTGCTGACCCCATCCCTCCCTGTGTCTAACGGCACCTCACCCTTAACATGCCCCCATAGAGCTCCAGGTCTCTTCCCTTTCTGTGGGCGTCCCCATCTCAGGAGAAGACAACTCAATCTCCCTTTTGTTCAAATAAAAAAATCTCGGTGTCCTTCTCTCATACTCCACATCCAGAATCATCAAGAAATTGCTGTCGGGTCTGAGTCCTGCCTCCTGCTTCCACTGTCTCCCCCAAGCTGGCCCAAACTACCATCTTTTCAGCTCCTTCCAGGTCAAATCCCCACTTTGGCTCCTGCCCTCTAGAGTCTAAGTCTATTCCCAACACAGCTTTTACACAGCTGTTATCTTTTACAACATAAATCTCTTTATGTCTGTCCACCCCTTGGAATCTGCCTGGGAGTCTCAGCTGACTCAGCGTGAAAGCCAAAGTCTTCAGGTGGGCCCACAGGCCTGCCCTTCCCTGGCCAGGACCACCCCTCCCAGGTCGTCTCCCCTCTTCCTGCCCTGACATGCTCAGGGAGGCCTCACACAAGCTGAGCTTCTCCCCCTCTGGGCCCTTGACCTTCTGGCTCTACCACACTACCTTCCCCCAGATGGCCACCTGGCTACCTCCTAGGCTTCTTCAGGTTTCTGGTCAGTTGTCACCTTACTACATAGGCCTTCCTGACCCCCCATACAGTAGCTGCCTCCTCCAGCCCCGGCAATCTCTGTGCCTATCCATGTCTCCACAGCACTTCCACCTGAACTTAGACACATGAGGTCTGACAATGAGGTTCCCAAGCTCATCCTAGAAAATTGCTACATACCTCATTGCTGAATATCACTACGGTCACCTTTCAGGTGGTCCCCTTGGGAAGCCATGCACTGACACCAGTGCCTAGTCTACCCTTCAAAGCAATTTTGGAGCTCTTTTTTTGGAATGACCATCAGAAGTGTTATAGCATGGCACACAGAAACACACAACAATAATAATTGAACACCACTCAGCAAAACATTAGCATATGGCTGTGAGACACAGATATACCAAGGTTATGAAACCTTATTGAATTGTTTGTACAGTGTTAAGTGCACATGGCAAGCTTGCAAACTTAATTGTCAGGCTTGGTACCACATCAGCTCTGATGTTCATTCCAGGAAAAGAGTTGCAAAATGACTTTGAAGAGTAGACTTGGTGCATAGCTTCCCAAGGGGAGTACCTTGAAGGTGACTAATAATAGTCAGCAAAGACGTAGATAGCACTTTTTCTAGGATGAGTTTGCAAACTTCATTGTCAGACCCCTCATATATACATTGAGAGAGAGAAAGAGAGAAAGGCAGGCACACGTTGGGGCTCGCCTTGTATGCACAGCCAGGCCTCCGTGCTCTCCTGGTGAACATAAACAATTTCACAGACTGTGTTAGAAAAGGCCATTCTGTGATCTTGAATGGCAAGACTAAAATAAGACAACTGATACCCCACCACAGACTTATTCCTGCTTTCCAAACCTGATTTAACACAAACCCTCACTTCCTTGGGCCCTCTCCAAAACCACCTGACAAAAGCCCCAATCCTATTTACAGGTTCTTTTCTAACATCCTGGTACTGAGGTACCCAGCAGTTCCCTGATGGTGTGTGGTCTCCCTCCCTGAGACAATAAACTCATTCCCCTGAGTACAGATGTTCCTGGTGGAGGACAGTGTTGACAATAGTGCATGAACATATGAATTTTATCTGGGGGAGAGAGTTTTAATTGTCCTTCAAAAGGTGAAGTTCCCTGAGAGCAGGGCCTCATCTCCAGGCCTAGAGGCTCTTCATAAGCATTAATCCAATGAATTCAGAACGAGTTGAAAATAGCCTCAGAGATAGAGTCAGCCTTCATGAAATTAGTGATTTCTGATCTCAATATTGGACAAATTCAACCAAGTCTTTGATTTTTGATGTGGCTTCCAAAAAATGGACACCGGGTCAGGGAGACCCACACAGCATGGGGCTGTGGCAAAAGGTGGTTTTGTCAGCTTTGGTTCTCAAGGGCCAGATGTCAGTGGGTGCCATGCTGGGGGAGTGGCCTGCATCAATGTCACCTGCGAGTCACTGCTTAGGCCCTGGGTGCCTAAGAGCAGGAGGGCTGGGTCTTGCAGGGACAGGGGCTGCAGGGGGTGGGAGGGTGTTATGTCTTTGCCTGGTGGCAGTGTGAGAACCACCTGATCCTCACTGCTCCTTCCATTCCAAGAAGCTGCAGACACTCAGTGGTCTCCATCCCAGTGTTGCCCACGAAGCCCCTTTCCCCCAGCAATTCTCCCTGCACCTCCAGAAATGCCTCAGTGTAGATCTTTCTTTGACTTAGAAAGCATGCTTCTGCACCAGTATGCTCTGGTGGCATGAGAAGGCACAAAGGTGACCATGTGGGTGTATAAAGCAGGAGGGACACTGGGCAGAGATTTAAATGTCCAAGGCTCAGCTGGAGATGCCTGTCCCCCTCCCTTCCTCTCCAGAAACTAGAAAGCAAAACAGAGAAGGGAACAACAGTTAACACACAATTGCTCGAGATGCAAAACAGTGAGTGTAGTGTGCTACCTTTTGGCCCCCACGAACAGTAAGAAAGCACTTTTGGAAATGCAGGCAGATGGATGAAGATGCTCTGGAAGGGGTTCAGAAAATGATTCCTTAGCCCTGTGTAAGTGGAGAGGGCCCATGGGGGCAGAGCTGGACTCAACAGGCTCATTTAGTTTAATAGTTACTTTAATTTCTGACCCTGGGAATCTGTCTATCTGCACTCAAAAAATAATTGAAAAACAAAGTAGGAAGCTTGAAAAATGACACAAAATTATATACTTCTATACACAAATTAGAGGAAGAAGAAGGATAAAGACCTTTAGCCATATGGTCTAGAGGAGCGGTTCTCAACCTGTGGTCATGATCCCTTTGTAACAATGAAAATACATCCCGCATATCATACATTTACATTACAATTTATAACAGTAGCAAAATTACAGTTCTGAAGTAGCAACAAAAATAATTTTATGGTTGGGGGTCACTACAACATGAGGAAGTGTATTAAAGGGTCACGGCATTAGAAAGGTTGAGAAGCACTGGTCTAGAGTTTTAGAAACATGCATTCAGGGGTTCTTTGTATGCCTAAAAATAATGTTTAGAAGGAAGGAAGAAAGGAAGGGAGGGAGGGAGAGAAGAAGGAAATGGTGTTTGGAATTAGCTAGAACAACTTGAGTTTGTGTCCTGGCTGTACTCCCCACTGGGCACCTGATCACCGTCAGGTTATGTCTCCTCTCTAACCCTGCTTTCCCATCAGTAAAATAGGAATCATCATCATCACCATCACCATAATTCCTACTTCACAGCATTCTTGAAAATGTTCAATTAAGAAAAAATATTTTTGATTCGTCGCCTGTAGTACAGTGGTTATGGCGCCAGCCACAGGCACCAAGGCTGGCGAGGTTGAATCTGGCCTGGGCCAGCTAAACAACGTCAACTGCAACATAAAAAATAGCCAGGCGTTGTGTTGGGCGCCTTAGTCCCAGCTACTTGGGAGGCTGAGGCAGGAGAATTGCTTAAGCCCAAGAGCTGGAGGTTACTGTAAGGTGTGATGCCACAGCACTCTACCAAGGGCAACATAGTAAGACTGAGTAAGACTCAAAAAAAAAAAAAAAAAAATTTCTGTGCAGCACAGCTATGCCAGAACCTGGGACCTCATAAACCCTAGAATCACCAGCAGCTGCAATTACAACTAGATCTTTGCAAAGTGCCAAGGAGCGTCCCTGGGTTACTTTTTGTAAGTGTTCCATTAATTGTAATTATTGTTTGTGAATGTCATCGTTACTGTGAATGTCGTCTCTGGGAACTCCCAAGCTGGAAGGGCAGGAGCTCCATATCTGTCACTTGTCTCCCCTGAAAATCTTGTCTCATTAGGAGTCTGATCCTTGCCAATTGGCGGTGGCAGAGGGAGTGACCTCCATCCCTCAGGCTGCCTCCCTGGCATCCATGAAAGCCATCGGGGTGCAGCCAGGGCAGGACTGGAGGATTTCTGGGCTTGTTTCCAGACAAGCTCCTCCAGAAAAATAGACAGCGAGCCCTGTGGAATTTGGTTCCGTGTTCAAATGAGCCCATGCATAACCAAATGGGGATGTTATCTCGGAGTTGTTTAAAGCTCCCAGCCTTTGTCTACTAATGTGTCAACTTCAGAATGTCTGTCAGAGATGCAAAATGTCCGAGGTGCAATGCTGGGAGTTGAGTATATCCAGAGGGAGATGGGACACACAGGTGAATAAATCCTATTCCTTGTCTTCAAAGATAGCACAAATAAAGCCTGGTAGTGTAAAAAATAACCCCCAAATTAAAAACAAGCAAAGAATGCAATAGAGATTCAAATAAAATCCCATGGCTGAGTTTGGGAGGGAAAGGCGAGTGTTGCATCTAATACTTGTGCTGGGTCTTGCTGGGTGGGCCAAGGAGTAAACAAAGACCTGGTATGGAAAGGTTGCAGAGATAGGTGCAAGAAAAGAGGAGCTACTGGGAGGAATGCGGAGTTTAAGGGGGTTTGTGGTGGAGGAGGGAGAGAAGAGGGGAAGAGGCAGAAAGATGGAAGGGAGAGGAAGAGAGTGGGTGTGAAGGGCTCCTGGCTGGCAGTACGGCCAACTGTCCTGCCACAGTGCCCAGGCCCACAGTGGAATGGAGACTCCAGGCATGTGGCTAGATAAACTGTGAATGTTTGTTCCCACAAAAGATCACTGCACTGCAGTGAAAAGCAACGAACTTAACTTTGCCAGCGTGGATACATCTTGAAAACATGATGTTGAAAGAGAAGAGCAATTTGCAAATGGATACATAGAAGCTGATCACATTTATACACATTGCAAAATCTTACAAAGCAGTACTATAGGGTAGATATTATTTACAGATGGTTGCTTATTTTTTCTTTAAAAAATTTTTTATTTCGAAATATTAAGGAGGCGCAAATGCTTTCATTCTTGTGAGAAACAGGCTTTTGAAAAACGTGGTGGCTTTAGTGAGATTCTATCCCAATCCCTACATCCTTTTGGCTTGCTCTTACATTTTTCCAACACGTTATTCAAAATATTATGAGGGTAAAAATGTTTTTGGTTATGTTTGAGTCTGGGTTAGAATTTGGTTATGCTTGAGTCTGGGTTAGAAATGTGCCAATCACGCAGGGAGTGTTCACAGTTGGGTTTTCACCTATCCTCTTCTAGCCCTGTCTCGACTGATTTCCACTGAGTTTTAGTTCCCTCGGGGCACACTGGTTAGTTCTAACTAATCTGGAGTATATGTGGGGTTTGTTTCTCCGTTCACTTAGGTCTTCACTTCACTTAGGTCTTTAGTTCCATCCACATTGTCGCAAAAGGCCTTCTCTGTGGTGATTAGTCGTCTATACACGTCTGTCTACACGTGCCACATTTTGCTAATTCACTCATGAGTTGATGGGTACTTGGGTTGGTTCCACACCTTGGCAATTGTGGACCGTGTTGCAATAAACAGGTGAGTTTATTGCAATAAACAGGTGAGTCTTTTTGATAAAATGACTGCTCTTTCCTTTGGGTAGATACCCCATAGTGGGATTGCTGGGCTGAATGGTAGGCCTATGTTTATTTATTTGAGAAATCCCCATGCTGTTTTCATAGAGGTTGTGCTAATTTGCAGTCCCACCAATAGCATATTGTCCTTTCTCTCTACATCTGTGTCAGCTTTTGGACTTTTTTTTTTTTTTTTTTTTTTTGTAGAGACAGAGTCTCACTTTATCGCCCTCTGTAGAGTGCTGTGGTGTCACACAGCTCGCAGCAACCTCCAGCTCCTGGGCTTAGGTGATTCTCTTGCCTCAGCCTCCTGAGCAGCTGGGACTACACGCCCGCCATAACACCTGGCTATTTTTTTGTTGCAGTTTGGCCAGGGCTGGGTTTGAACCTACCACCCTTGGTATATGGGGCCGGCGCCCTACTCACTGAGCCATAGGCGCTGACCTGTTTTTGGACTTTTTAATAAAATCCATTCTAATTGAGTTAAAGTGATATCTCATTGTGGTTTTAATTTGAATTTTCCTAATAATCGGTAATGTTCAGCATTTTAAAATATATTTATTGGCCATTTGTCTATCTTCTTTTGAAAGCTTCCATTCATGTCTTTTACTCACTTTTTAGTGGGATTTTGTTTTGTTTCATTGCTGATTTGCTTGAATTCTTTGTAGATTCTGGTTGCTAGTCCTTTATCAGATATATAATGAATATTTTGTCTCATTCTGTAGGTTGTTGTTTGCTCTGTTGATTATTTCCTTAGCTGTGCTGAAGCCTTTTAATTTAATCAAGTTTCATTTACTTACTTTTGTTGTTGTTGTGATTGCCATTGGAGTCTTCATAAATTCTTTGCCCTCACTGATATCTAAAAAAGTTTCCCAACATCTTCTTGCAGCATTCTTATAGTTTCATACCTTACTTTTAAGTATTCTATCCATCTTGTGTTAATTGTCATGAGTGGTGAGAGAGCTGGATACTGTTTCATTCTTCTGCATGTGGCTATCCAATTCTCCCAGCACTATTTATTGAATGGGGCTTCTTTTCCCCAGTGTATATTGTTCTCTGCTTTGTGAAAGATTAGTTGGCTGTATGTGTATGGTTTTATATCTGGGTTCTCTGTTCCATTCCATAGGTCTATGTCTCTATTTTTGTGCCAATACCATGCTGTTTTGGTTATTATAGCCTTGGAGTATAGTTTGAAGTCTGATAAAGAGATACTTCCAGATATGTTCTTTTTGCTTAAATTGCTTTGGCTATTCAGGCTCTAAACAAAGCTAAGAATTATTTTTTCTAGATCTGTGAAATATGACATTGGTGTTTTAATGAGGATTACATTGAATCTAAAAATCACTTTGGGTAGTATGGACATTTTAACAGTGTTGATTCTACCAATCCACGAGCATACCGTATTTTCCATTTCTTTGCGTCATCTGCAATTTTTGTCCTCCGTGTTCCATAGTTCTCTTTGTAGCACTCTTCCATCTCCAGGTCTATGATGATGCCACTGCCCCTCTAGCCCCAGGTGAAAGAACAAGATCCTGTCTCAAAAAAAAAAAAAAAAAAAAAAAAAAAAATGGCAACACCAAATGCTGGCAAGGAAAGGAAGAAATAGAATCACTGACACATTTACTGGAAGGAATATAAAATGGTATCACAACTCTGGAAAACAATTTGGAAGTTTTCTTAAAAAGTGAAATGTGCACTTACCATACAACCCAGCAGTGGCATTTAGCCCGAAGAAATGCGTTCTGTACTTTCTTACAGAACTCTGTACACAAAGTTTATAGTGGTTTTATTTGTAATAGCCTCAAATTGTAAATAACACAGATTTCTTCCAACAGATGAATAAACAAACTGGTACATCCATACCATGGAAAAGTACTCAGCAATAAAAAGGAACAAATTATTGATACATGCAACACCTTGAATGATTATCAAGGGTATTATGCTGGGTGAAAAAAGCCCATATCCTGCAACTACTTATTGTATGAGTCCATTTATATAACATTTTGGAAATGACAAAATTTCAGAAATGAAGAACAGATGAGTGGTTTTCAGGGGTTAGAAATGAAGAGGGGGAGGGTGTTGGGAGAAGGTGGGAGTGATTATTAAAGGGCTACAGGAGGGATCTTTGTGGTGTTGGAACTATTATGTTGACTGTAATGGTGGATACGTGAATTTATGCTGGCGATGAAACTGTAGAATTCACACACACACACAAGCACGAGACAAGCGGGAAAGTATGACTAAGACTTCAGATTGTATCAGGCAGAGTTGATGGTTGTATCAATGTTAATACCTTGGGTTCACTCACCGCAGTGTAAATGGCCTTAATCAGAAAGGCGATAACAAATGCTGGTGAGGATGTGGAGGAAAGGGTGGAGGTGCAAAGTAGTGTAACAACTGCGGAGAAGGATATGGAGGGTCCTCAACAAACTAAAAATAGAACTAGCATATAACGCGGCAATCTCGCTGCAGGGTATACACATCCAAAGGATGGGAATTCAGTACATGGAGAAGACAGCTGCACGCTTGTGTTTATTGCAGCACTATCCACAATAGCTGGGGCCTGGACACAATGGATGAAGAAATACAGAACTTGTGGCACATGCACAGGAGGGGATATTACACAGCCACAAAAGGAGTGAGAGTCTGCCGATCGCAACAACTTGGGTGGAAATGGAGAACATTGTGGTGGGTGAAATAAGCCAGGCCCAGAGGTGCAGACCTCACGTGTTCTCACTCGTGTGTGGGAACTAAATATTAAAAACAATTGATCTCCTGGAGACAGAGTAGAATGAGGGGGGCCAGAGGCTGGGCAGGGTATCTGAGAGGAGGCGAGGATACAGTAGTTAATGGTGCAAAAATACAGGTGGGGAGATAAATAGAATAAAGAACATATCACAGCATAATGACTATAATCAGCAATAAGTTAGGGTATACTTAAAAATACCGTACATACTCAAGTATAAGCCGACCCCCTTAAATTTACCCTAAAAACTGGGAAAACTTAGTGACTCGAGTATAAGCCGAGGTGGAAAATGCAGCAGCCACTGGTAAATTTCAAAAATAAAAATATATACCCAAAACAATTACAATAATTGAGGAATCAATAGGTTAAATGCTTTTC
>CAUYPK010039943.1:0-15764 GCA_963574355.1 Loris lydekkerianus | reverse complement strand
CCCGCCTTTAGGCTGCTCAGTCACTAGGTGACTTTGTCCCGCCCTATTCTTGCTCTGGGATCCTGAGGGCGGAGCTTGCTGGAGCAGTTCTTTCACAATGGCTTACTTCGCCCAGCTCAGTGGCTCATTCTGGAGCCCCAGACAATGCCCAACGTTCTCCACACTCCTGCTCAAGCTTTCCCCAAGGCAGCTCAACTGAGTGCCAAGTCCAAGAACACCAAAACAGTTCACAGGCAAGGCCTTTCCAGTTTGCAGTCTCACTGCTGCTTGTACTCACGGTTGCCGGCATGATTAGGTCGATCGAACACACGCAGCCACTTGCCAGTTTTCCACTGTTTTTGTCCTCCTCCTGGGGCCCAGAAGTCTCTTGCTGGCTCCCTGTATCCTCAAAGGGATGATCATAGGCAGGTCCCACTGGCCAGGGATGCCTGGAGTCTTGTCTCCCCAGACTCGCCGTGCCCAGTTACAGGGAAGCTGTTACTCGGCTGCCATCTTTAATCCAATCCTCTAGTATTTTTTTTTGTGCTAAGACTTCGTGTTCATTACTGTTAAGCACCATAGTGTTTGGGACCATACACCTGGTAATGCCAAATTTATAAATGCATTCAATTTATAAAACATTAACATTTTGCGTGCAAAAGTTTTGCTTCTGTTTTCTCCATTGTTTAAATGCCGTTAACATTTTTTCTTATTATTTCTTGAGTCTTGTTAATTTTGAAGTTTGATTTCTAATGATACTCAGAGAAGGGTAAAGAACATCAAAGAAAACAATTGGTGACACCTCAGGGTTTCTTTCTGGTATTTCAATTGCTTAAAATGCAAACAATGAACAAAAAAATGAAAGCATTTTGAGACTTGCTGCAACTGTGATTAAGTGCTATAATTAATTTTTTAGTGTTACAGCCCTCTTAAAAATGAAATGTTACCAGAGTACCACATTAAATCAGTGAATGACTGAAGATTATGTGGTAATGGAGAGCTCTAAGCTCATTAACACAAGAGCAAAAAGAAATTCATTGTGACACAGTGTCTTGGTTGAACATTTAAATGACTCCTTAAGGAATTAAGTTACTTTTTAGAACCATTGGAAAAACATACACAACAATGGTATGAGGGGGGAGGTAACTGTTGTTATGGGAACCACAACTTCAATTTTTGACATATGTTTGTTAGAATTTCCTTCTACAGTGATTATTTAACCTGATGTTTGTGTTATAATTTTTGTTTCTTTGTTAAAAAAGGGAAAGTTGAGCTCATTTAGGAGCTAAAAGGATTGGGATTCAGAAGACCCGGTGGGCACTGCTTCCGCTCTTTGGGGTATGACAGTTGGCTTCTGATCATCAGGCAGGATCTTGGCAGAATGATCCTCGAAGTCTTTTAGATCACGTCAGACGCCAGACTGTCAGTTTCCTTATGGATACCCGAGTAACGTTGAGATATTCTCAGTCAGATTGTGTGAATTTGTATTTTAAGATTAATCCTGAATTATTTGTCTTATCTCCGTACACCAATTAATTTCTATATTTCATAAAATATGTTAGTACTCAATAAAGTAGAAAGAACTGAGAAACAAAATCGTGTTAACTTATGGAAAACCCAAATCAGTGCACGTCAGAAGAACTGAAGATAGTTTGTACGTCAGGGCGGTCAAGGCTCCTCCCATCCACCCTTAATGCTGATTTTGTCAACTGTTTCTTTCCACTGATGACTTTTGCCCTATTTATGCTACTTGCAATGTGTTATTTCACAAGAATTTATTGTCTACCAACTCCAGTCCTTCTAAAAACATCCTAAGGTACAGAAATGTCACAAAGACCAGCCACCTCCCTTGCCCTCCCCAGCAAGGACTGTGGTCAGTTGTCAGATGGCAAGAAAAAAAGGGACTCTCCCCAGATCACAGCATGCACATCAAAGTCAGAGGCAGTGCTTGGCCACACTGCCTGGCCAGAGAAAGCAGGTGCCTGAAGCACTAGAGAGATCATGGCTTGTCAGATGGTCACGTAATGCTGCACGTGTGTCTCTGGAGTTATGATTCATCTTATGTTTCTAAGACACTGTGTTACACTGGGAGAACGATGTGACCAGTGCAAGTTTTATCTCTGGTTGCAAACTTTTCCTACAGCTTGTTTACCTCCAGAAATACCCCAGATATTAATAAACATGTCTCTTTGTGTTGCTGATGAGAGATGTTAAAACAAACTTTTAATTGCTCAAAAGTACTTTGGAAGGTGGTTTGCTGGCAGTCTGTTCCCTTGGAAACCTGTTGTAGAGAGAGACGGGTTAAGGAAATTAAAAGGCAGGTTACCGTTTCTTTCATTTGTCTCAGTTTAGTCTTTTGTTTTCATACATTTGAAATAATCCCATGATATTATGTACATCAGAAATGTGGCTGTTCAACACAACAACACTTGTGGCTGTTCTCTGCAATTCCCAAGCTGGGTGCCAAAGATAGAGATGGTTTTCTGGAGATTGTGACTGTGAAGACGACTCTGTTTTATTACCTTATTGTAGTTATCTTCACCCTGAGCATTTGGACATCAAGGTTTTTTTTTATGGGGATCTTGATGTGAGCCTTTTTTAAAAAAATTAAATCATAGCTGTTTACATTAATGCAATTATGGGGTACAATGTGCTGGTTTTATATATAATTTGAAATACTTTCATCAAACTGGTTGACATAGCTTTCATGGCATTTCCTTAGTTATTGTGTTAAGACATTTATATTCTACATTTAGTAGATTTAGCATGTACCCTTGTCAGATGCACCATGGGTGTGGTCCCACCAATTACCCTCCCTCCACCCATCTTCCCCCCTCAGCTAAGGTGAGACAGTGTTAAGGAAATTGATTTCTTGGCCTCAGGTTTCATGTGTGCTTTTCCCTAAAACATACTAATCTGAGAAGGACTTCCCTGCTGTTGCCATGCTCCTCCCTCTTAGAAAGGGAGGTGCTGGCTGTCTTCCCAGGCGTGGCTGCAGGGTCCCCTCCAAGGCCAGCGAGGGGACAGCCCAGAGCCGCGTCCTGCTGCTGACACAGTGAGTACCTCTAAGGAGTGGGTGAAACTTACTCTTGGTGTCCAGTTCTTACTTTCTACAAAACAGAAAGCTACTCATTAAAAGTCCTTCTTGATGATAGGTACTCAGTGATTTCTGAAGAAGTTCTGAGAATTGGGGATCGTTGCCACAACAGAGGGGAAGGCCTGACAGTTAAGTTCATGAACTTCCTACCGTGCGCTTGTGCTGGCAGCACTGTACAAACAGCTCAATAAGGATTCATAACTTGGGCATGTCAGCATTTCACAGCTTTGTTCATGTCAATGTGTGGCAGTGTCATGCAGAGTGCTGGCTTCATTATTGTTTTTGTGGGTTTCTGTGAGCTTGATGGAGCTTGAATTAGAGCAACAAACAAATTTCTCATTAAACTTGATGAGAGTGGAAGTGAAATCAGGGACATATCAAGTTTATGAGGACAATGCCATGAAGAAAATGGATCAAGGGTGGTGCTTGTGGCTCAAGGAGTAGGGTGCCAGCTTCATGTACTGGAGGTGGTGGGTTCAAACCTGACCCCGGCCAAAAAAAAAAAAAAAAAAAAAAAAGAAAATGGATCAAATGGTTTTCTGACGGTGGAAAAAGTATCGCTGATGAAGAGAGGTCAGGGCGATGAGTAACAAGCAGAACTGATGAAAACATTGCAAAAGTTCCTTTAGTTGTGCATCAAAATCACCAGCTTACTATGAAGCATAGCAGACCAAGCAAACATCGACAGAGAAACAGGAAACTCTTAACTGAAAATCTTGGCATGACAAAGATTTGTGCAAAAATGGTCCCAAAGGAGCTCACCAATGACAAAAGAAAAGGAGAGTGGAAGTTTTTTTTTTTATTATTATTAAATCATAGCGGTGTACATTAATGCAATCATGGGGCACCATACACTGGTTTTATACACAATTTGACACATTTTCATCACACTATTTGGGGAGAGTGGAAGTTTGCCAAGACCTTTTGCAGAGGCAAGAGGATGTGTTGGGCCATGTTATCACTGGTGATAAAACATTGGAGTACCAATACAACCCCAAAACAAACATCATAGTTAACAGTGGAAATCAGCCAATTCTCCATGACCAAAAAAGTTCCATCAGTCCGAATCCAGAGTCAAAACAATGTTGCTAACCTTTTTTGATATCAGAGGGATTGTTCATTTGAATTTATACCAACTGGAAAGTTAACCAAGTTTACTATTTGGAAGTGCTAGAAAGGCTGAGTCAAAAAGTTAGAGAAAAACGACCTAAACCTTTTGACAACTCACGGCTCTTGCATCATGACAATGCACCAGCTCACAGGACACTATCTGTAAGGGAGTTTTTACCCAGTAAACAAATAACACCTTCCCTACTCATTTGATCTGGCCCCCAATGACTTTTTTTCTTTACCCAAAGGTAAAGGAAATATTGAAAGACGTTTTTATGATTCTGCTTGCTAATATTTTATTGAACAACTTTGCATTTTGGGGGATGGGTGTAATATATTTAGTGAGTCTTTTTTTTTTTTTTTTCTCACCATGTTGCCCTTGGTAGAGTGCTGTGGCATCACAACTCACAGCAACCTCAAACTCTTGGGCTTAAGTGATTCTCTTGCCTCAGCCTCCCAAGTAGCTGGGACTACTGGCACCCACCACAATGCCTGGCTATTTTTTGTTGTGGTTGTCATTGTTGTTTAGCTGGCCCAGGCTGGGTTTGAATCTGCCAGCCTTGGTGTATGTGGCTGGCACTGTAACCACTGTGCTACAGGAGCCAAGCCATATTCAATGAGTCTTGATTTGTGCTTTGTGTCACCTTAATGACAAGAAGCTCATCATATCCTGGTTCCCTCACTGGGTCTTCCATACTGGCAGCCGGCTGTCCAGTTGCTGTCAGGTTGCTGGATGTGTCCTTAGCTGGATTTGCTGAACTGCGTTTCACTGGCCCCTTCTCACCACTGGTTCATCTTTTGTGTCTTCCTTGTTACTTTTTATTCAGTTTTCATTTTGCTGATGTCTCTTCTAGAAAGTCTCTTTGTTAACATCTGTGGGTGGAAAAGATTTTAGAATCCTTGGATGTCTAAAAATATGTTTATTCCCACATAAAATCTAATTTTACTGAACATTGAAATCTCAATGCAAAACCATTTTCCTTCACAACTGCTGCCTCCTGCCTACCAGTGTGGTTAATGGCAAGTCTGGTTCTGATCTGTCTCTCCTTGCAGGTAATCTGCTTCCTCCTCCCCATCCCAGTTTCACCCATTTTGCCCTGGAATCTCACAGAGACGAGGCTGAGTGTGAGGTCCCCTTGTCATGGGCCCCGTCATCTTGAGCCCCATCGTCATGGGCCCCATCATCTTGGGCCCCATTGTCTTGAGCTCCGTCATCATGGGCCCCGTCATCATGGGCCCCGTCATCGTGGGCCCCATCGTCCTGGGCCCCGTTGTCTTGAGCCCCGTCATCATGGGCCCCGTCATCATGGCCCTGTCATCGTGGGCCCTGTCGTCATGGGCCCCGTCGTCATGGCCCTGTAGTCATGGCCCCGTCGTCATGGGCCCCATTGTCATGGCCCTGTTGTCATGAGCCCTGTCGTCTTGAGCCCCGTCGTCTTGAGCCCCGTCGTCATGGCCCCATCGTCATGGGCCCCGTCATCATGGGCCCCGTCATCATAGTCCCTGTCATCATGGGCCCCGTCGTCTTGGGCCCCATCATCATGGGCCCCATCGTCATGGCCCCGTCATCATGGGCCCCGTCATCATGGTCCCATTGTCATGGCCCCGTTGTCATGGGCCCCATCGTCATGGGTCCCGTCGTCATGGGCCCCGTCATCATGGGCCCTGTCATCATGGGCCCCGTCATCTTGGGCCCCGTCGTCTTGAGCCCCGTTGTCATGGGTCCCATTGTCTTGAGCCCCGTCATGATGGGCCCCGTTGGCTTGAGCCCTGTCATCATGGCCCCGTCGTCATGGGCGTTTCTCTGGTTCTTCTCCTTGGTATTACTTGGTCCTTGGTGGCTCTTTCAATCTCAGGTGGCTTTTCTGTCTTCAGTTTGGGGAGTTTTCTGTTTTTTATTTTTGGGACTATCTTTTCCATTCTTTCTTCTTCCCTCTCTACTCTCTGGTTTTCTTTCTGCCAAGCGGGCCTGGAGGTTTCCAGCTTAGCTGTGTGTGTCCCCTACAGCCCTCGACCTGCTCGGCTGCTTGGTGCCCAGCCCCATCCTGCCTGGGCTTGGAGGACAGGGTCTGATTTCCAGACCTTGGTGCAGCTCTGTGCACAGGGTCCAGGCAACATCTTTGTGCCTCCAACCCCCAGCCGCTGGTGCTTTCCACTGGTTGGTGGTATCCTTCCTCCACAGCTCCGGCTTCCTCAGTACTCATCTGCCCAGCTCTGTCCTGGGTCCTTCTGGTGGGAAGTTTTTTTGACAACATGATTTGGTCCTGGTGCTTTGAGTGAGGCTCATTGTGAGCTGCTGCTCCATCCACGTGAGGTCATCGCCCAGGACTTGGAGTGTGGACCCAGTGGGGGCTGTGATGTGGACTTCCAGGTACTTCCAGGACTTCCAGTTTCTCATGAAACTCTCTGATGGCAGTGGGCTCATCATAGTTATGTTCTAGAAAATCACAGTGGATGTTGGACACCAACCTGTGGCTGCCGCAGCGCCTCTGGGCATGGTGTTTTTGCCAGCCAGTCCACGCCTACCCTATTCCACGTGTGTTTCTGATGAACGACATGAGATTTAGCATCTGCTGTGGATGCATTAGCACTGAACTCGTAGTGCACCTGGGGACTTAAGGACAGCACCTCAGCTCTACGCTTGGGCAGTTTTAAACAGCAAAATCAGCAAAAAGCACAAAAATCCAATAGCCACGGCACAGAGTGGAGCATGCAGAGAACACGTCTTCACAGCAGGAGGGCCGAGCATCACCTGCTGCAACCTCTGTTGGGAGCCTGTGTATCAGCAACTCAAAGTTTTGGTCCTTTTTGTGCCAGTGCTCCCAGTGCAGGTGTGGATTACAAACACCTCATTTTAGTGAGCAGGTAAGTTCACAGATGCGGAGTCCCCAGCAAGGACGATATGCCCACCTGCGGCCCTGCCTGGTCTTACTGCACACCTCCCGGTGCACCCTGCACGAGGTTTTCTTGCATCAAAGTCCTTTGTCCTAATTGGCTTCTGCTTTTCAAGAAATCCTCAAGATTTCTGTACAGCTGTTTGGATTCTTCTTGAGCCTTAGTGCTTCTCTTTGAAGTTTGTTCTCCATACTGTCTGGAGATTTGGGAGGAAAAGGGGCAGAGGTTGCTCTGCAGTCTCTGCTGCTGCTCTGCTTGACGTGCTGTGCCTTCCACTGCTCACGAGTCAACTCAGAGGATGCCCCCCCGGCAGTCTCAGAGCCTTCCCTGACGATGCTCTTGCCAACATTCACAGCCCGACCTGCTGTTCCTGTCTCTAGTGGGCCATTCAGACTCCTCTGTGGCCACCTGTGGGTTCTGCAGCTGGACCATCCCCCTTCCTTTCCCTGGAAGCATCGCTGTGCTGAATCTGCCCTATGCCCCACCCTTTTTGGTTTTCAGTGACCTACTTCTCCTTCAAAATGCAGGTCAGGGGCCACCTTGCATCTGACACCCTCCTCACCTCCCCGGCTAGAGCACCATCTTCTTCATAAAATATATTTCCATTGGGACACCCACTATCACTTTCTTCTTTTATAAATTTTCATTGAGTAATAGTTTTTATCCAATACAATGAAAAGATATTAAATGTTCAGTTCAGTGAATTTTGACAATAGTACGTAATTGGGCGGCCTCCCCAAGACAAGGTGGAGAAATTCCAGCCCCAGGAGTCCTTCTGTAGCCCGGTCTGCTAAGTTCTCATCCTTTGGTCCCCACAGTCCTGCGGCCACTACCTTCTCACTTCCATCACCGTGTGATAGTTTTTTCTATTTTGTGGATTCTTAGAGCGTGCTCTGTGTTTGCAGCTTCCCCTCAGTGCGGCGTTTCTGGGACTGGTCACTGTAGTGTATCAGCAATTCCTTCCTTGGTGATCAGTGTTCCCGCGAGTGAGGTTGGACCTGCTAGTCTCTCTGTTGTTGTTGTTGTGGATGATCTCATGCAAGGTTTTCGTGAACTGTGTTTTCCTTGCCGGGACAGATGTAGGTGTGAAAAGCTACCATGTTTTGAAGATGCCAGCAGACGGTTCTCCATCATAATGGCTGCGCTGTTTTATATTCTCCAGCTATGCATGGGAGCTGCCAATCTTCTTTATTTTAGCCGCTCCACAGGGCCCTTCCTACCTGGTCTTCCTGAGGCTGTTTGGAGCTGGTCCCTGTCCTCTGTGAGCCTTCCTGTGGGCGCAGAATGCACACGTTCATTGAGATTTCCCAGTCTTATTTATATTGGGATGAGGAGATTCCTGGGGTCCATGCCTTCCCTCTCACTGTATCTCACCCCAATACTCTGACCATAGGCAACATCTCTTTCAGGGTTGGCTGGTTTGCCTCCTGAAAATGCCTGTGTCTGTGGGAGCAGAACTGTGGATGAGGCAGCTCCAGAGTTTCAGCTCTGCCCTGAATGGACTCCTCACACCGCTCCAGGCCTTGTCTTGGCTCTGAGGGGTGTGCTCAGGGCAAGTAACTGGTGGAAGCTTCGTGTGCACCTGTGTGCGTGGCTCTCTCAGAGTGGAGGAGGGAAGAGAAAAGAGAATGTTGCTGAGGGAGGCTTTGAATAATTAAGGAGCAGCCAGAAGACACTAGGCAGCTGGAGTCAGAGGCAGAGACAGAAGAATGAGGCATGGGTGGCGTTGGCTGAGCTGAGAGGTGGAACATGGGGTGGAGTTGGCAAATCCAGCCGAATGCACGTTATGCTTGAGGCTGTCTCTGAATGTCCGAGAGCTCACACGATGACAAGGCACATTTTGCAAAAATGCATTTTGCAAGTGATGCATATCAAATGATTGATATTAACTGTGAACTCACTTTGGATTATTAGAAGGGCTTAAATATTGTGAATCAATGTTGTAATTACAGTAATTGGATGAGCACTTCCACTTGTCTTAATTAGAGTGGCTGTGATGTTTAGATGGAAGAAACACACTGAAGAAATCACATTTCGGGTTGTCATTTTAAAAACTTTTAAAATAGGCCTGCTTAAAAAAAAAAAAAAACTCCCATAACTTCTGCTTGCATCTACAGGTGCTGAGCTAATCTCCATGCCTCTCCAGCCCCATCTTCTGAAGGTTTAATTATGTTATGCTCAGGCTGGAGGTTCTACAAAGGCTCAACCCTGTGTGAGGATTTTTGTGTGGTCGTATTTTACAAAGCTCCTAGGTGGCTGGAGAGTGTTTTAAAGATGTTTAGAGATCGTGTTTTCTTCAAAGACAAACAGGTCGTTTGCTAGAGAGGCAGCTTTTGGAGTCATCCTTGTGAGGCTCGTTCATGTTGCCCCGGTCTGCACAGGGGTGTTAGATAATCCAGCATCACCCAGTAAACACCACCCGAGGACCCAGGCCCTGGCTTTCCCTGCAGAGCCTGGAGCAGCTGCCCTCTCCGGAGATGGAGACCTTCCTCTCCAGGCAGGGCCCTGGCGGTGAGTGTGTTGAGAAAGATGCCTAGTTTGGTGTCGGCAGTAGAGCCTTGAGTGTGCATGTGTGCACGTGTGTGTGAGAGTGTGTGTCCTCTGAGCGTGGCGTCGTGCACGTGGGCTTAGTAAGGTGGGTGGTGGTGCTGCCCACCCCGGGCTGTGTTTACCCTCCTCCCAGGTGCTGCCCTCTCTCCCTCGCTGGCTCTTCCGGTGCCACGGGCTCTCCTGGGCTGCCCAGCTGTTTGCTGCCTGTCCAGAGCCCAATATCCTCTTGGTGCCTGGATCAAGGTGTGTGGCATTCATGCATCCTTCAAACAGGACATCTTCTTCTACTTTCCTTCTTATCCCTGTATCACACCACCCAAATAAATTGTCACTGGTGTGATGCTGCGTGCTACTTCTTCTGGGCATTTTCTTCTCATTTCATAGAATTCTGGGCACTGCTTGGCTGTTAATATGCATAGTTATAGCCTATAGCAGGAAGCAGTAATTATGATTGCTATCACCTTATTGAATTAATGAGCAGTTTAAGAAAATAAGAAAAGGGCTTCTCCACAAAGAAATAATTTGAAGAACGTAGCAACAGATCTTACAATCCTGACTTCTGGAGTTATATAATTTCCTTTGCAAAGAGAAAATGAGGAAGATTAGGTTTTTACATTGACCAGTGGGCCCTCATCTTATGCAAAAATCTGCAGGCTGCAACTCCTGCCTTCATTACATGGAATATATGAGTCATTACAAAAGTTTTGAGATATACAAAAATCAAGAAACATAAAATCTGTGCAGCCGGAAACCAACGAAACCCTCCTAGTGACACTATCAATAAGCCCAGGAGGTTGAAACTTGCACAAATCAGAAAGGACTGTGTTTCTTGGAAGTGAAATAATGGGCCATAACACAGACTGTCTTATCTTTTGTAGTGACCTACATATAAATACTCTTGGAGAATATGTGTACGTGCAGTTCAGAAAGAGAGGGGTAACAGGCACAAAGTGCTGAAAGGCCGTGCTGCCTTGAATTCTACCTGGGCGTGGAACCTTTCCAGAGGACTGATGTGGCAGGCGTGGCTGGTGTGGCTTGCTGGGCCGAGGATCATTTAAATGGGCTTATGAAACAGCTTCCTTTGTGAAGCAGGTTGTCTCATGCTGGACAGCTGTTATCAGCCCCCCGTCTTCCTGTTCTCCAGCAATACGACTTTCAACTGATTTTGATTAAAAATGACCTTTACAGGGAATGTTTTATCTTCTGGAAGTTCAGACAGATGCTGCCTGGGTTGTGTGTGCTGCTCAGGGATAGCCCCTTCACTCTCCTGGCTGGAAATCTTAGGGCCTGTGTTCTCTTTGCTCACTGTGTTGTGGTCACTAAGTGTGTGAGGGTTCGGCTGCCGTCTTCAGGGGTCGTCTTCCTGTGTCCTCCCATCTCGGGCCACATCCTCCCTCGTCTGACTCGGTCAGTGACCTGACCCTGGGGACAGTGCCTCCTCTCTGGGCTGTGTTGTCCCTCATGCTCCTTCTCTAGTGGCTGAGGTACCAGAATTCTTATGCCTGTGCATCTCCTTTGGCTCTAACCACGTGTCCCACTCTTTGCTGAACACTCTGGGCTGTGGTGGAGGGCACGAGCCTCGCAGCCCAGGAAGGCCCTCAGCCCCACCGCTGCGTCACCTCTACAGGAGCCTTTTCAGACCACTTCCTCCTGGATCACCACCCTTGGAGCAGGTCTGATACCAGGGACATTCCAAGGACCTGTTGGTTGGCTGGGTGCTTGCGGGGATCATGGGTGATCTTACCTCTAGGACATCGTCAGCCTCAGGCACTGTATCCTGGGCCAAGCCTGGCCTCGCGTCTCATTTTTCCGGCTGTTTTCATGTCTGATGGTCAGCAGCCTCACGTGGTGGTTGCTGTGTCGTGGACTCACCGCACACCTCTGAGGCTGTGGGTGCTGTCCGGCTTGGCTCAGACGGCACATGCTCCACATGCACCTGGCCTCCTGCCCAGAGCCAGGCCACACTGCAGCTCCGCCTCTCCTCCCGGAGTCTCTGTGTTTTGCTTCTATTATAGACGTTTGTACCTATGGTTTATCTCTCTTAATGTGAGATTTAAACCTAGGGTGGTGCCTGTGGCTCAAGGAGTAGGGCACTGGCCCCATATACCGGGGGTGGTGGGTTCAAGCCCAGCCCCGGCCAAAACAGCAAAAAAAAAAAAAAAGAAAAAAGAAAAGAAAAAGGTGAAATTTAAACCCTATAAAAATAATACTTGTATCTGACATATTTTTGTAACTCCTGCATGTATCATGTTTAATTTTTATCAGTTGAAGGAGATCTTGGAGGCTGTCTCTAGGTCCTCTGCTCTTGTTGGTGAAAAGGACGGTCAGGGCTGACTCAGACACTGGGAGTGAGAGGCGGGCTGAGGAGGGCTATGTGAAAGACCTCCAGAACCTTGTCTTTTAAGTTAGTTATCAATTCCTCCTTTTATAAAATTCAGTCAGAAGATAACGTTGGCATTGGGAGCTATTTAAATACACTAGCCTCCCTGGAAGGTGGAAATACTTGGGTCAAAGGGACTCTTTTTATGTTTTAGCCAGAAAAGCATAATGTATCTTGAATTTTATGTTCCTCTTTGTAATTCTTATGTTAAACTTATGAGCATGATGAATGAGCACATTACATTCATACTGCACCATCGATTAGGAGTTAACATTTTGCTAACACCAGAAAGGAAATATAATTCAAGCACTTAGTGCTTTCAGGAGAAATTTGCAGTCAAATTATGGATAAAAAGATGTATCCATTAAACACGGTCAGCCTGCAGCACTGACGTGGCTTGTGAGCTGCCGTTTTCCCTCCAGGGCGGGAGGGTCGTGATTCAGACTTCAATGGCAGCAAGAGGAGTGTTGGTTCAGAGTAAGAAAAATCATGTGTTATAAGTGATTAAACGCCAGAACCTTCTACAGACACCCTTAATAGAATTCTTACAGAGAATTGTGTTTTTGTTTAATAATAGATGACTGTGCTCCCTGGAGTCAGAGCTATTCTGGAAGGTTCCTTGAAGTCTATTTTGGTTCCATGATTCTGGCATTTTTAAGGAGACTGGTTTCCTCTCCATCTTCTTAGATGTTATGCATCCAGTTCTTAGACTCTTATGTAAGTCCAGAGACTGGCGAGCGAGACAGTCCCTCCGAGTCCTTGGCGTCCACAGACATTTCGCACTTTGGCTCGGCTCAGCGTGAGCACCTGCTCCGACTCGTGTGGGCACCACCACATGCATCTTTCTATTTCAGAGCAGATCATAGAGCGGTGGCTCCTCTGATGTTGCTACTCTGTCCCCAGGTATTACTAGGCTGCACCAGAAAGGGTTGCCCTGCTGTAGTTTGTTCTTTTTGCCTTCTATAATTTCTAATTTGGGCCCAGTTGAGAGAGTAATCCTGGCTCAGCTGCCGGAACTTTTACCAGGAAAATTCCAGTGTAAGAACATTTGAAGAAACAAGTTAATTATTTCCTGTTTTCTCCCATATTTGAAATGTTTAAATAGTTTTCCCTCTAGTTCAGCGTAAGTCCTGCAGAAAGGGGTCGGGTCACCCGCACTAATTTACAGTAGTGGAGTATCATCTCATCTTCCCTTTAGGAGCCCTGAAACTCACCCGAGCACCTTAAACGGTTACTGTCTGGAGGTGGTGATGTTCCTCTGCTGTGCCGAGCATCACAAGGGTTTCTTAGGAGGGCATGTTGCAAGTGCAGATTGTTATTCCTCCGTGTTCTCTTCCATCTGGTCCGGAGGTTCTTGGTTCTAGGAAAGCCACCACAGAGCCTTTGTCTTTCTCCAGGTATCCTCACCTTTTCTCTGATTCTCACCCTCTGAAGATAGTCACCCAAATCCAACCCAACCCCAGATCTGTGGCTTCTGCTCAGAACTAGGCTGTCTTTGTTGTTTTGAGCTCCCAGAGCACCTGTCCCCTCCAGGGTTCTAAAACGTCAGAGCTGTGGTCCACCATCCCGGGCATCACGAGGGTCAGTCCTCTGGACTCAGTCCAGGCTGGGAATGGGACTGGTACTTATGCCATATTTCTGGGGAAAACTGTCTTTAGAATTGGTCTGTTAGTTCCTGCTGGGTTTTCCCTTCCAGCCTTTCCATTTTGAAGAAGAAAAAGAGACATTCTAATGCTGCATTTTGGTGATTTCCTTTGCATACCGTGTTTGCCGTGGCTGGTTGGCAGGCTGGGCTTGAGGTGCTGCCTCGAAGCTCAAGAAGGCTCCAGGTGGGGGTTTACTTCAGGGGAGCTGTTGCTCACTGACCATCAGGGCTAATGTGGTCGCCAGCAGCTCAGCTTCTCTGTCCCCAGATTGAAGGGGTGTCCTAGGATTGCGCGGTTGGAGCAGGGTCTGGAGCTTGAAGTTCAGTGGCTTCTCTCTCCTCATGGCAGCAGAGGTCTCTGCTACTGTCCCAGCAAAAGCTGTGCATGTGAGCATCGTGGGTAGGCGGGCAGCCCATTCAGCTCTGCACGGGTTCCTGTGTGCCCACTCCAGAGGATGGCAGAGGGCGGGTTCCCCACAGAAGACAGGGCCAGACCCAGCGGCATCCGTGCTGTGCAGACCAAGGCAGAGAGAGCTGTGGCCTGTGCTAAAATGACGTGACACGCATGGGCAGGTGGAGCTGCTTGTTCAGAGAAGTCGTGACGGATGGGGCAGCTTTACCTCCTGTAACTGTTGTTAAGTGAGACAGCCGACTTTGCTACTCTAGTACCATTTTAAACATGATGTCATGCTCTTCTAATTAGCAAGGTTATATGAATTAGAGAGCAGGGTATAAAGGAAGAATTATTAAATTATCATCATGATAAAGTGACCAGAACACAAGCCTGGAGGGAAGGATAGAAAGCAGTACAGACAACCATAGGGGGTCTGCCGACACCCCTAGGTTGCAGTGTGGAGTGTCGAGGGACAGTGTGTGCACGCACTTTACCCCTTTCACCTCTGACAAACCTCAAGTAATTCCCCACTCGGAGCCTCTCGGCAGCTTCTGCATGGTAGATTCTGCCACTCGTTACTTCTATTCGGAGTTTTAATTTGCTCGGTTTTCCTGACAGGCTGGTAGTGCAAAGCATTTGTATTCCCTCCCTAAACTCTGCATTCCTTTCTGGTCTGATAGGAAGCTGGCTCGCAGTCCCATCCACCTGTGTCCCTATTTGCTTTACGGTTGTTAGAAGCCCAGGGAGTGAGGTTCTGGACACTGCATGTGCCTCTGTGTCCCTGCTTGCCCGAAACCAATATGCAACGTCTTAGCCCCGTAGTTCTTTCTCTTTCTTCTTTTTCTCTGTTCACTTTGAACTTAAGGCTATTTCTGAAATCCCAGGGACGAGGTAGGGAGGTGGGGAGGAGTGAGCCCCATGCCAGGAGGAGAGGGAAGTGCAGGAACAGAGCTCTGGCTCCTAGGAATGGGGCCACAGGTGGTGGCTCTGAGCCGCGTGGATAAAGGGCAGAAACGGAGAGGGATCCCTGCTTCGCAGCCTGCTGACCTGCCCTGTCCTGTCTCACCAGCCGTGGGACTCTGGGATGGGTCTGTGCACTCTGCATGGTGCACTTAGGTCTGTGCCTGAAGGGCCATTTGTTTGTCTCCAGGGTACCCTCTTCTACCTGGCATCATCCTTCTAGTGTTGAGTAGACACTTGTCAGCATGGCACGGGGGAAGGAGAGTATTACAGGTGCAACGTCTTCTTTCTATCATGAGCTGGGATCTGTCTACCAACACGCGTCAGCTTGACGAGGTCAGTGAAGAACTGGGCAACCGTGTGTGAACTTGTCCCTCAGTTGGAGGGAACCTGCTCTTTTTTTTAAAATTTATTTATTTTTATTGCTGAATCATAGCTGTGTACATTAGTGCAATCAAGGGGTACAATGTGCTGGTTTCATATACAATCTGAACTATTCTCATCAAACTGTTTAACGTAGCCTTCATGGCATTTTCTTAGTTACTGTATGTAGGCATTTATATTCTGCCTTTAGTAAGTCTCGCCTGTACCCATTCTAAGATGCACCGTATGTGTGGCCCCACCCATTACCCTCCCTCCACCAAAACCTCCCCCCTCCCTTCCCCTTCCTTGGCCCTTTCCCCATAGTCTTGTGCTATAGTTGGGTTATAGCCTTCATGTGAAAGCTATAGTTTAGCTTCATAGTAGGGCTGAG
>CAUYPK010039942.1:0-29797 GCA_963574355.1 Loris lydekkerianus | reverse complement strand
GATCTATTTTTAGATCTCTAAGTGTTCTCCAAACATCTTTCCAAAAGGAATGTATTAATTTGCATTCCCACCAGCAGTGTAGAAGTGTTCCCTTTTCTCCACATCCACACCAACATCTCTGGTTTTGGGATTTTGTGATATGGGCTAATCTTACTAGAGTTAGATGGTATCTCAAAGTAGTTTTGATTTGCATTTCTCTAATGATTATAGATGATGAGCACATGAAACTTAGTAAATGTAGAATATAAGTGTCTTAACACAATAGCTAAGAATATGCCAGGAAGACTATGTTAACCAGTGTGATGAAAATGTGTCAAACGGTCTATAAAACCAGTGTATGGTGCCCCATGATCGCATTAATGTACACAGCTATGATTTAATAATAAAAAAAATATATGCAATAACTTATAACCCCCCCAAACTAAACTATTACCCAACAAATCCGGTGTAGCTGATGTGGACATAAGCCTTAACCTGCGCTGGGGAGCAAGGGCTATGGCTGCAGTGAGGTGTAGGGGAAAATGTAGTCTTACCTGCAACTGGGTTTTGATTCATGATCTGTACCAACTAAAGACTGAGAACTGCTTTTTAAGGTGGCTAAGTGCATTTTTATCATCAATGCTTTTCATTTCACCCTTAAATATTCATTTTGCCACAAAATTTAGCATAAATGAGGCATGCTGTTTTGCAGGAGAAAATGTAAGCACCACGCATCCAGAATTTGAAGTCAGGAATAGGAAGTGGTAGATCAGGAAAAGGCAGGGGCGTGATGCATTGTATAAGTGACACACTGCATCCACTATTTTTCAAAAAAGAAGCTACTGAACCCTACAGAAAGGACTAATTTCACTACTGCACTTTTTTGAAAAGAAGACTGAAATACAAAGGATTTTTCTCCAAAGCCAGATGTCGTAGCAGATATTCTTTTGCCAGATACCAGAAATTTGTCTAAAATCTGTCTTAACTCTACCCAAGTATTAGAAAATAATACTTTTTATTGGTAAAATATACATAGCATAAATTTTGCCATTGAACTATTTTTAAGTATAGAGTTCAGTTCCAGCCACCTCCAGAACATTTTTTTCTTTTCTTTTCTTTCTTTCTTTTTTTTTTTTTTTTGGAGTTTTTGGCCAGGGCTAGGTTTGAGCCCACCACCTCTGGTGTATGGGGCTGGCACCCTACTCCTTGAGCTACAAGTGCCACCAGAACTTTTTAATCCTCCTAAGTTCCATGACTAAAAAACAAGAGATCCTCACTATCCGTCTTCAGACCCCTGGAAAACTCCATTCTGCTTCCTTTTTCTGTGCATTTGACTTCTCTAGGAACTCCATAGGAGTGGACTCATACAGTATTTGTCCTTCTGTGACTAGATTATTTCACTTAATACAATATCTTTAAGGTTTTCCTTACAGTATTCAGTAGAATTTCCTTGCTTGTAAGGACAAATAACTTTTCATCTTATGAATAAACCTCAATTTGCTTTTCCATTCATCCATTCCTTTTCCATCTGTCAGAGGAAATTGGATTGCTTCTACCTTTTGTCTATTAGACCATAAGCTGCTATGAACATAATCTACAAATATCTATTGGAGTCCCTATTTTCAATTTTTGGAATAAAAACTCAGATATGAAAATACTGTATTATATCAAAGTTCTGAGTTTCAGTTTTGGAAGACCACCATATTGCTTTCCTCAGAAGCAGCATAATTTTATATTACCACCAGCGATTTCTCTACAATTTCCTTAGTGTTTTAATATTCTGTATTACTTTGTGTGTATAGGTATCTACATGTCATTTATTTAAAAGCCAATCTAATGGATATGAAGTAGTATATCATCATGATTTTAATTTTCTTTTCCCTAATGATGAATTATGTTGAACATCTTACCATGTGCTCATTGGCCATTTGTATATTGTCTTTGGAAAATGTCCTTTCAAGTCCTTACCCATTTTTAAATTACATTGTTTCCCTTTGTTGTTTATGTGTATTTTTTTGTTTTTATAGCAGGGATTTTATTTGCATTCTTATTGAACTGTCTAATAATTCATACTTTTATCATCTCCTGGCCAATGTAATGACCTTAGCTTATAGCATCAATAAATGTTTTTTAATTTGTGGTGCTACATAGGATAGAATTAATTGTAACATATTCATCATAGTTTCCTTGGTTTTAGAATCCTTTAGTAAGGCCAAGAACTTGGAGTTGTCAGTCTACTGTCCAGGACACTTAGAGTTTGGACATATATGAGAATCTGCATTTTTACCACACCTCTTAGTATTTAAACCAGGACACTAACAGAACTTATGCTAAGTGTCTTAAGTATTTATTTTTAAGAGAATTTTTATATATAGTTTTCTGTCTTGTTTCATGAAAGAAATTCGGCTATAGCAAAGACATATTATTATCGAAAATATCTGTGTCTGTGACTTTCCAGAATTCCTGAAAGCCCATTTCTTTCTTTCTATCCTGTGTGCAATGACATAGGTTTTAAGATAGGGATCACAACAAAATAGATTAAAACATGATACTAAACAAAAGATACAACTAATTCAAAGAGACACACAAAGATTTTAAAAGTCAAAAGTCAAGTAAACATGAAGAGAAGACAATAAATGCTCAAATGGTTAATACTAGAAGAATTCAAAATAAAAGTCATTGTGTAGCACAAAAGACAATTTTATATGTTAAAAGGGATGAATTTCACAAAGAAAATGTAAGTTCTGACAATTTAATACTGATTAACATTATCAGACTAACAAAAATAATTGTAAGGGATAAAAAAAGAAACAGAAAAATAGCATAATAGAACACAATTTTAATACGCTTTTTCCTTCTTTGACAAAATAGGCATAAAAATATAGCAAAACTAAATAATCTAGTGTAAAGAGTCACAAAGAATAAATATTCAGGAGTCAATGTAATAGTTAGAAATCATCATAATGTATATATAAAATGAAAAACTGTCAATTATTTTCCCAACTAGAATTGTGTAAACAAATTTCGGACACAATTTAATACTTTGAGAAATGATTTATGAATGCTTGAACAAAATAATTTCCAAAATGTATCAAGTTATCTAGGATAAGAAATAGTAAACAATTACAAATTTAATGTGTAAAAGAAGATGAAAATAATGAAATTTGAAAATATCAAGTCACTTTCTTTCTACAGAGTAAATGTATGGTATAACTAGTTTAATTTGAAAATCAAACTTTTATAGAAAAGGATCATTTATACAGACAAAAAATTCCATAATCAAACATTCAAAAGAACTTGTATATGATAAAGATGAAAACTCAAATTGCTTATGATTTATGGTTATTTAATAAATGGTGCTGGGATTTCTATTTGGATAAATTACTGTGTACAAAAATAAATATAAATTAATTTTTAAAAATAAGGAAGGAGAGCAGGAAGAATAAAAGGTAGGAGCTTAAAATAGTTATTCAACGAATTTTAGTTTTTTGAAGATTCTCTTAGTGCATTTAGCTGTTTGCTTATTCTCTTTATATTATTATATATACTTCCCCCCCCAAAAGCTATGATTTCCTTTTATTTGTTTAAAAAAACATTGTGTATATTTATTTATAAATACAATAAGCACTCCAATGCACTGTAGAGTTTTCACTTGATTTTTGCAAAGTAATCTATTAGCCACTATTAGTTGACTACCCCTCAACATGTACACTGTGTCACAATCTGACCCCCATGTATCCTGGGAGATGAAGATTTTGACTGACCTTGTGCTTACAAAGAGATAATAAGTACCACTTTAGGACAGATGTCAGGAAGTACTAACAGGTGGGAAGTGAGAGAAAACATGAGAACTGGTCAACTCTGTAATTGTTTAAGGATGGACTTGGTACTTTGACAAAATACTTTTCATTGTAGACTTGCAAAGCAAAAAATTTCAAATAATAATCAAATGAAATAAAATTTTGATATCATATGTGAATTTAAACAGTGGAGATAGGCCTAATAAATGCATGTTGATCAAACTGTAGTCCTGTGTAATTTGCTGCTAGTGATTTGGGTTATTTGTTTAGCTGCAGATTACAAGAGAGTATCAGGTTGAGAGCCAGACACTAAAGAATGACACATAATTTATTAAGTACACTATTTGCATATTTCAATATGTTTTAAAATGATAATTCAAATCAGGTCTAAGTATTTGCTAAACATAAATAATCTTAACTATATACATTATGAAAAAAATTTAGCATTGGAGCAATGCAATCTAAATTTTGCAGATATGTAAACTGGGTCACAGAGAAGAGAATTTTTTAATTTCCTTCCTTCCTTCCTTCCTTCCTTCCTTCCTTCCTTCCTTCCTTCCATCCATCCATACTTCCTTCCTACATATGTTTAGTCCAGTTTATTGCTACAGCAGAATACCATAGACTGGGTAATTCATAAGCAACAAAAATGTATGTGACTTACAGTTCTGGAGCTGAAAAGTTCAAGAGCACAGTGCTGGTGTCTGGCAAGGAACTCCATGTTACATAATGCCATGGCAGAACATGGTAGATAAGAACATGAGGGGGTCAATCTCACTTTTATAATACAGCTACTTTTGCCGGGAGCCAAAAGCTAAGAAAAAGCTTATCAGGAATATTCACAGCCGGAAAGTATTTATGGGCTGGTGGGGCATTGTTACCCTTGGCTCCAGGAACTTGGTTCCAGAAACTAAAAACATCACACCTGTTATCAGAGACCCCCAACCCTAACTCACCTGCGGGCATATTGCCCCCTCTGCTTGTGTTTAAATAGCTGTTAAAAAATAAAGTGTTTCAGAGCTTGATCGGAATCCTGTCTTGCTCTCGTTCCTTGTGTCTCTTGTCTTTTTCACTCCCTCTTTCGTTCCCTACCCTAGGTCCCTGTTGAATTAGCCCCGCAGGCCGGGGCATACTTTCAAGATAACTAACCCACTCTCCAGGTAACAAAATTAATCCATTCATGAAGGCAGAACTCTTATGGTTCAATCACCACTTATTAGGCCCCCCACAGCTGCTATTGTTGCATTGGTGATTAAGTTTCCAACATATAAACTTTGGGGGACACATTCAAACTATAGCATATATAAAATCAGCAATTCTTTACAGTCCAAAATTTATCATTAATATTTTAATAAGCAAAAACTATGTATTTTTTACATAATTAGATCTTCTTAAATATTTTTATTTTCCTGGCAGATAAGTTTTTATTTTGCTTGTGTAATTTGCTATTCAATAAACACTAATATCTATAATTTGTAAGGTGTATTTTTGCCAAATTGCAGTATTTATGCCAATTTACATAGATAACAATCATTCTACTTAAGTATATTCAAATGAGTGTGGGGTAGGCCATATACTATATATGGTATATTGATTAGAGAATTCAACTTAAATAATATTTCCTCTAATATAGATACCTGACATAAAGTGAGGGAACTAAACAGGAACTGAATAAAAAAAGGCAATTTAGATATATTCTTTAAAAACAAAATCCACAGGGAATTCTTTTCTTTAAAATATGCATTGATACTATTTAAAAATTAGATAAGGAATGAATGACAATATGAAAACATATGGATTTATTATTGATAATTTTTCAGAAAATATGTCCATCGTGCTTCATTTATAAAGAAAAAAACACTTTACATTCACTTGAATTAATAACTACCGAATAGTTTCTCATTTATTGATATTTACACATAAATTATTTATCTGTAGTCTATGAGGGTTTCTAAGTCATATTTTGTAAACAGAGTGTAAAACGTGACATTCATTTTGTATTGCTTAATGTGTTTACATCATTTTGAACTTTAAAGAAGTATAAGGGAAAAACCTACTTGTAAATGCAGCTGCAAATATCCCAATTTGGTGCCTCTACATTATTATCTATTTCTAAGTCACCCAAAAACTTATTCAAAGCAAACATATGGTTAGTCTCTATCACAGTGGAAAGATAATGGCAACAGGTTTGAGGCTCTTTAACTTTAGAGAGCAGTGATTTTCAAGACATCAGCCTCTTCACTGAGATCACAGTAACATGATGAAAGACATTAAAGACAGAACTCTAGTGTCATGAGAGAATAATATTTTCAAACTATTTCTTTTTCTGGAACAACACAGACCACCTTTTGTAGCTTCTCCACTTGGCCTTGGACTGAACTCTTTGCTGCAATTTAGATCCACCGTGTAGAAGGAAATGGGCATTCCACGTGTGACCCAGCACACTGTATGTGAGCAAAAAGCCGTGTACTCGGGTGATATGGTTAGAGTTAGGCCAATGCTGTTTGCATAAGGGCATAGGGAAAGCAGTTGGAATAGAAATATTTTGCACTATACAATTAATGCCTAGAAATTATGAAAGGATCTCTTTTAATTAAACAGAAAAAAAACATTTTAAAAAAAGAATAGCCTCTAAATACACGTATATAGTTCATATTTATCACAGAAAAGTTTTTACTTTTATATATACATATTTTTTTAATTTCTCAAATTCCCCTTTCTTCATACCATTTATTCTTTTTATGAAATTCCTGAGGTAAAACTGTTCTAAAGCTGTTGCCTGGAGAAGCATCAGCTTATGAAATCTTCTGCTTTACTGCTTCACTAACCATGGTCCACTTTAAGCATCTGGTAAACCTACATTAATAGTTACTGTGGTTTAAAATATGCACGTGTAGGTATGTAAAAGGAGCAGGAGAGATTGCCTGTCTGGCATGCACTGCTTGTTAAATTGTTTTGTAGCTTCTGACCTCCACAAATAAGATATATAGAAAGCAATATGTTGCTTCCCAGAAAATGTAGAACAGTGTCTACCAATTAGTCATCTTTGCAATTTTTGAAACTACCTAGTTCAAAGAATGTAGAATTTAAAAACCAAGAACAGCATTAAAAATGTATGACCAAGATGCAGGGGCGAGGTAGAATTGAGCACTAAGGGAAATGTTCTCAGTACTACCAGATCTGGTTTACTTCCACATCGCTGAGCTCCTCTGAATAGAGCAAAAAATAAGGAACTATGATCTACAGCATAATTTTTAAAAAAAGATAGTATAAAAACATCAGGGTCCAACCACGACTCCACAAGTCTTTTTCAAGAAATGACAAGAGACTTTACAGACTGGTTAATACAATTCTTAAGACCAGTCTCACAGTAAAACAAACAAACACATCAATCTACCACATATGTAAAAAACCTGTGAGTGTATTGTAAAGGAGTAATCTTGAGAAACTTGGATACTTTTTTTTTCTTAAAGATAAAATTATGAAGAGCCAAAAACGTGGTTGTAGTTAGTGAAGCCTTTGAGCACACAGTCACATGGAACCTTTCCTTTGGCAAATGAGGGAACACAGGCATATTGTGAGTTGTTAGCAAACTTGGGACTGGATGGCAACCCATGTAATTCACCAATTTTACAGGTGTAAGGTGTTTTGAAATTAACATGAAGACATTTTTAAAATATATTCTGTTTTGCTTTAAAAAGAGATTCCTGGTGAAGGAAATGAGCTATCAAAATATGTAATCTTAGAATTCTTCTAAGCTAATTAAGTAGCAAAGCAAAAGCCAAACTTAAATACTTGCCAAAGTGACATTTGATAGGCCCTGGCTCTGACTAATTTTATGGAATCTAGGGCATAACAAGCGGCTGCAATTGGAGAAAACATAGAAGCAAAGGCAGAATAGAGGCGGGGAAACTGACTTATTCTTACATGTTCTAGCTTTTGCAAATGGAAGCAAAATATCAGAGGCTGTGCTCAATATTCTCTGTCTGACTAATGCTCAAATGTGTTAAGAAGAAAAGACCACCAGATCCAATCTCCGAGTGGATAAGAGCTGCATGCTGAAGTCTGCACAGTACATTCTGCTCTACGAATCATGAGCAGTTTTAGGATAACCACAAATGGGGGAATCCAGAGATGAGAGGAATACTACTCTTTAAAATATAATTAGATTGTGATATGTGTAATTAAATACCCTACATCCCTCACCTCCTTTAAGACAAAATTATACCTACCTTTTCTTATTGTTCATGCAATCGTCAGGCTCATGGCTGACTGCTAAACAGCATCCATTATTCAGAGCTCCCATCTCTTATGGATGGGAAGTATTTCTTATGGATGAGAGGCATTGGGGAGCACACACAGAATGTTCTAATCAACATGGCTTGGAAAAAGCATAGTTGAAATGTACAGGAAAGCAAAAACTAGTCTAAAATTGAGAAAGTAGATAGAATGGTTTCATATTGATAACAGAATCAAAATGAATACATAGCTCTATTTTATGCTTGTCTAAAATTTTTTTGAGATTTTTAAAAATATTTGAGTAGAAAGTTAAGCCCAAAGGTATGAAGGGTATGAGATGTTACCTTTTAGGCTAACAAGTATACCTGCTGCTTTTCAAAAAAATTTTTTTTCTCTCTATCTCTCCAGGGGAACCCTGACCTTTAGATAAAATAACAGACTTTTACCTATTCACAGAACAATCTTAGCAGCAATGGCTCTCCATGTTCTAATTTCCCAAGGGACAAAACAATGAAAGTCAGGTGTTACCTGGGATGCAGCAGGAATTGCACCACAGGCAAGGAAACACACAATCCATATATGCATGGCATATATGCACAAAGCAAGTGATATATGGTGGCTGGGACAACTATGCAACCTCTGAGAGAGAGAGAGAGAGAGAGAGAGAGAGAGAGAGAGAGAGAGAGAGAGAGAGACCGAGACCCTTTGGAGTGTAAACATATCATCTATGAAGAGGACAGTTAAGGTTCTCCTACAGATAATGTAAGCAATGATCTTCAGAGCAATAGCAATCTGAATTTACAAGTCATATTTTCCACTTAATCATTCATCTATGAACATGCAGAAACATTAAAATATTCATAAAGAGTAGGTTTGTTTTCAAACTATAAGAATTTTCTTGGCAGTAGGATTTAAGAAGGTTAGGTTACAAGCCAGAGAAACTAGAAAATAAGCTCTAGAGGACAGAGATGATTTCTATGTTTTCTTTATTATCTCTCTTATGAGCAAGGTTTTTTTAGATATTAATAATATTGAAATATAGAATACTAAATATCAGAAAGACCATCTTTCACTCAACTTCATTGTAACTTACAATTTAAATAAATATGGTACATGACATTCAATCAAAAAGCAACTTCTACTTATCCTTTAAGATGGGTTTGCTGTGGGATATTTAGCCACTATCTCTGGGTAAAAAATTAATGAATCTCTTATTTCTTTTCTTGTATTATTCTTAAACTAAAAATAAACTTTAAATTACAAATGACAGTTCCAACTGCCTTCTTAAAATGTTCTTTTTTTTTTTTATTTTGTTTGTTTGTTTGTTTTGTAATAGTCAATGTTCACTACTTTATCTAAAGCTATAGTTTTTCCTTTCCTCTTGTGTAGAAAAAGCTAGATACATCCATATCTCATCCAGGAAAATGGAATAGCTGTCTTCTTATTTCTTTGCTACTTACCTTTTATGAAATTTATATAAACACTTTCCTATTTCTCTAGAGCAGAAGCCAGGAATTAGAAGAAACATAAGATAAATAGCATATTAAAAAAAAAAAAAATTGCCAGACAGGTTTATAACTGGTGGGACTGGTAAATGTTTTATACTGATTTCATCTTCAGTGGAATTTTTTGTATACAGATGATCAGGGAATTTCCATAGATATATCACTATGGAGTGCTCTTGATTATACCCACAGGAAATTCTCTCTAAATTCAACTGGTAGCTTTTCTCCTTTCTTGGTCTTTAAAAAACCAAACATTGGCTTTAGCTTTTGCCTGTTCTATAACTGCTTTACTAGATCCTATGGAATAGTTCCTAAGGTGAACCCATTCTGGGGCAATTTTATATGTGGCTCAGCCCTGGTTGGCAAATGCTAATGAACTGTGTACAAGTGAAGTCGTGTGGTGTAGCCAGATCCCAATATGCTGCCTCTTCACAATTCATACTTTAGCATGGAACTAGCAGCACATTTTCTTGTCCTTTATCTTTTTCCAACAGAAGTCAGAGACCAATGATCTATGTTTCTATTTTTATACTAGTACTATACTATCTTATACTAGTACCATGCTGTTTTATTTAGTATAGTCTTAGAGTATAATTTGAAATCAGGTCATAGGATGTCTCCAGTTTTGTTCTTTTTGCTTAGAACTATTTTGGCTGTTCAGGCTCTTTTTGGTTCCATATTAATTTTGAATTTTTTTTTCTATAAAATTTTTTTTTCTATAAAAAATTTTCTATTCTATAAAAAATTACATTTCTATTTTGAAAGGAAGTACATTGAATATGTAGATATCTTTTAGAAATAAATCCATATGAGTACAACCAACTGATCTTTGACAAAGTAGACAAAAACATACTCTGGAGAAAGAACACACTATTCAATAAAATGTGCTGGGAAAATTGGATAGGTATATGCAGATGAATGACACTGGCTCCCTCTCTCTAACCATATACAAAAATTAAGAAATTTTCTATTTATCTATAAAGTAGAAACAGGAATGACAAAAAGGTAAAGATAGTAGCATATTTTAAAATGTTATCAGATGAGTTCATAATTGCTGGGATAGTTAGATGTTTAAAACTAAATTTATCTTAAGTGATATTTTTGTGTGTGTAGGGGAGAGGGTATTCTTTATAGATTCATCACTATTACAGATCTCTTAATTATATCCATAGGAAATCTCTAAATTCAACTGGTAATCAAAAAAAGATTAAGGATGTAAATGTGAGACATGAAAGCATAAAAATTCTAAAGAAAATCTAGGAATCTAGGAAAAACTCTTCTGGACATTTGGCTTAGACAAAGATTTATGACTAAGATAAAGCAAATGAACCGAAACCAAAAATAAATAAATGTACTTAATTAAACCAAGAAACTAATGTACAACGAAAGGTATAATTAATAGAGTAAATAGACAACTTGCAACTTGGGAGAAAATGTTCACAATTCATTCATTTGAGAAAGAACTAATACCCATAAAATAAAGGGAACTCAAACAACTCATCAAGAAAAAAAAGAAAAACAAATAACTTCATAAATATGTTACAAAATGTCATGAATGGGCATCTTTCAAAAGAAGATATACAAATGTCCCACGAATGTATTAATACTCAACATTTCTAAGCATCAGAAAAATGCAAATTGAAAGCAAAATAAAATACCATTCTACCCCAGTCAGAAAGGCCATTATTAAAGAGTCAAACAACAACAATATGCTATCTCAAATGTGGTTAAAGGAAGTTGCCAGGAGTGTACGTTACACTGTTGCCAGGAATGTAAATTAATACAATCTCTGTGGAAAACAGTATGGAGATTTCTCAAAGAACTAAAAGTAGACTTTACCATTTGATCCAGCTATCCCTCTACTGGTTATCTACCCAATGGGTAGATAGGTGTCATATCAAAAAGACACCTGCACCTTATGTTTATTGCAGCACAATTCACAACAGCAAGGATATGGAGTCAACTGATTATAGGAAAAAGAAAATATGATATTTTATATATATAGCTTTTCATATACATACTATATATATATATATATATATATATATATATATATATACTATTCATCCATAGAAAGGTGTGAAAATAATGTCTTTTGCAGCAAATTGGAAAGTACTAGAAGCTAATACCTTAAGTGACGTTACTTAGGAATAGAAAACCAAATATTCCTGTTCTCTCTTATAATTTTGAACTCAACTAAGGGGTATGCATGACCAGAGTTTATGCATAATACATTAAAAAGAGGAGGGTAAGAGAGGGATGGGGGAGGAAAAATTACTTATTGGGTACAATGCACTGTATTTGGGTGATGGCTTCAGTAAAAGCCCAGGTTTCACCACTATACAATATATCCTTGTAACAAAACTCCACTCATACCCCCTACATCTATTGGTCAGATATCAGTATTCTATATGTCCCTTCTAATTCCCAAAACTAATGGGGAAAATATTAAATTCTCCAATAGATCTCCCACAGGCCTGTCTCTTTTAACGTGAGGTGAAGAAAACATATTTATTTTTTCTTCCATGGTGGAGTAGAACTCAGAGCAACTTTTCTAAGAAGACATCCTCGTTACACATCTCTGTCTTTCAACCTTCCATTCAGTCATTCAATCAATCTGTAACTTCAATATGAGGAAGGGATAGAAAAGACTAATTTTCAGCTAGTTCAATTAGAACATTTTACAAAGTGGTCTTCTGTGAATTGTAGAATGTGCTGTCCTCATGCTTTCATCTTACACTAAGACAGAAAGTGTCCCACTTAATTTCCTTGTTACCATGCCATATGCTAATTAAAGGCAACCATTCACTCTTCTATTTTTTTAAATACCGCAATTTGCTGAGATTGCAGAAGACAACCACAATTTGCCTATGAGTTGAAAGGACCATCGTTTCAAATGAATTCACCAATTTTATATTGAATCTGTAGACACATATCAGGATTCCCAATGTGTTAGAAAAAACACAGACTTGGGAATAAATATTTTGGTTCTGTAATATTTGCCCCATCAACTTGGTTACATTACTTAATATTACTCTGTAAGCTTCAGTGTTCTAGGATATAAAGTTGGGATGAAACTATAGTATTTTATAGTGCCTTTGTGAGAATTCCACACAATATCTAGAGTGGTGCAATTTATTTAATGAACGTACCATTCAAATTTATTTAATTGCAAAAGAACTTTATGACCATCCTGTATATAATGTTGACAGAGCCTGAACCACAGGAAACATGTAAAAAATGCATATTTTGCTGCTTTGTTTCTCACCAAATTGAAATTCTGATATAGGTTGGAAAATTTATTTAGAATTTCATCTCTATTTTGCCCTGATAATTCTTCAGTCCAAATACTAACAATTAAGATAAAGGCAGAAATAGAACAAGAAAGAGATTTTATCCTACTATAGCATCTGTCTCACAAATAATCCATTGTGAACTGCGTTACTGGTGATTATAACTTGGAGAAACATCATATGAGAAAGCTTAAAATGGCATGTACATAGAGTAAATATATACTGAACAAAGAAAGGATTAAAGAAATACTTGGGAAGATGAAAATTCTTCAAAACCAGAATTCAATAAAAGTAAAGTTTAAATCTCATGTTACAATATTACCTTATGAAAGATCTAATACTATTATCTTTTATGCTAAACACATACACAAACAAAAATAAAGATATGAAGATCTTTGAACTGTAAGAACAACACTTATTTATAATCAATAGCATTTTTAAAAGCCATTGTCATGGAAATAGAAGTCTAGATGCCTGGATGATAATTATGTTATATGTGTAAATGAGATCCAAAAAAAAATCTATAGTAGTAAAGTAGAGGAAAAAAAAGAAAAAAACTAAAAACCTCCGAAGCTGTTTTTTCTCTCTATTAAAGCTATGAAACTCCTTAGTTAGGAAAGAAGCATTCTATGTTAGTTAGGAATAAACATTCTCCTTAGTTAGGACTGAAATATTCCACTGATTTTTATCATTTGCTAAACTCCATTTGTACTCCCTAAATCTATTGAAAAAAAGTAGTCAGACTGCCCTGAAAACCAACTGCTTTTTAACACAGAGGCCGTAATTTAATGATGAAAAAATGCTTTTGAGACACTGAGGACTTTTTTTTTTTTTTTTAATTTTTAGGCTAATGTGAAGATGCAAACAACTAGGTTACAATATTTGAATTTGTTAGAAGGAGACCCTCTTGAAGTTGTGTCTTACACCCAAGAGGTGTGCCATATACTTTTACATTGTGCCCATTAAGTGATGCCTGTGGCTCAGTGAGTAGGGTGCCGGCCCCATATACCAAGGGTGGCGGGTTCAAACCCGGCCAGCCAAACTGCAACAAAAAATAGCTGGGGGTTGTGGCGGGAGCCTGTAGTCCCAGCTACTTGGGAGACCAGGCAAGTGAATTGCCTAAGTACAAGAGCTGGAGGTTGCTGTGAGCTGTGACACCATAGCACTCTACCGAGGGTGATGAAGTGAGACTCTATCTCTAAAAAATAAATAAATAAATATTAAAAAATGAAAATATAACCAAACAAACCAAACCAAGCAAATAACATCATCAACAACAAAGAAAAATTAACCAAGGATAAAAATTGCCTAAAGAGGGTAGCACTGTGGTGTTAGGAGACAGAGAACACACATGTTGGTTTTGCTGTGTAAAATGGGAGCCAGAAGCCACTCAGTAATTGCTGAGGAGACCCAGACCTAGACAGTTCTGACTTGTTTGCCCTTAATCCGGTCCTGGTCTCTTCATGTACACTCAGTTTCCAATGGACTTGTGTCCTGCAGCTCTCACCAGATTTCTTAGTGAGCACATTAAATAGGGTTGTCCCGGACAAAACCTTGGCCTTCCCAGGGATGTAGGGGTCATTCAGCTCACTCCAAGGATGGTTGTCTTCGCTCAGCAGGCACACCAGAGCCAGTGTGCACTAGAACCCTGTGGACTGTTCCTCCAGCAGCCTTCTCATAGTGGCGATGCCCTGCTAGGAGCCAAGCCTACGAACAGCCATCTGTATGCAATCTCAGCCAACTCGAGATGCTATTCAAGTTTACTTGCTCACTTAAGATCACTTTCCAGGCAACTCCAGAGAGCAGCTCACTCCAGAACCAAGAAACTATAGGGCAGCCCTTTCTTGTCTTTAGACCTTTGTGGGAGAACCAGCTGGTCAGCCTCTGTCTATATCCAGCCACTTGCTTTCTGTGAAGGATTTTCTCAGACCAGACCTTATTGGCTCCTGTAGTCTCCTACTGTCTCACTGTACCCACAAAGTGATGTTTTGAAGTAGGTTTCCTCAGCAGAGGTGGCTGGCGTCTTCTCTCCCCTGTATTATCACAAGTGGATTACAGAGGATTAAACATACTTACTGCAACAGTCACCAATATCATAACTCATCTGAGGAATTACTGAGAACAAGACATTCTCCTGGCAAGCCTGGAAATCTCTTGTGACTTGGAAGGCAAGCCACCAAGTAACTTAGTAATCCTGGAGGAGCAAAGTTCAGTCCTGTAGTAAGACTATTGTTAAACATTAAGCATTTTATGACAGTTCCTTAAAGGATTAGTGGAGAAAAATTGTATTTAGTATTTTGAAGATCATTTCCTTACCACCCTTGAAGATCATTTCCTTGAGTACATCCTCTCTTGGCACCTATAAGACCATTTCCCTTAGCATGCAGCCCCTGCGTGTCTTTGCTTAGTAATCTTTCCACCTATTATGTATGTTCTCAATAAAAGGATCCTGTGAGGAGTACTCAGGGCTATCCTGCACCTATGGTTAGCCCCACGTCTTGCAGCGTGTACTGTCTGTCAATCCGTGTCTCGCATCATTTATATGGTTGTGACAATGGATATTAGAAGTTGTCTTTAAGCTCAAAGGAGTGGCTCAAAGGAGTAGTGTGCTGGCCCCATATGCTGTAGGTGGTGGTTTCAAACCCAGCCCCGGCAATAAACTGCAAAAAAAAAAAAAAAAAAGAAGAAGAAGAAGAAGAAGTTGTCTTTAGTCTGGCATCTTGTTCCATGCCCTGAGGACTTTTTCTTCAAAGTGAGAGATAGCTGCTATTATTTCCCAAGTGTGACTCTTAGCTCTATTAATGAACATGGGTATTTTGTAGTTATGTTTATATAGCATAACAAAATAACTTTTGAAAATGCTTTCCTCTTCTCTTTTTCTTTTCTATTATTGAGACAGAGATTTCCCTGCATTGCTCAAGTGATCCACCCTCCCAGTAGCTAGGAGTATAGGCATGTACCATTGCACCTATCTCTTAGTATAGTTTTTTAAAAAATACATCAAATAAGTTCCACACCCTGAATTGTTATTCTTACCTAGCAATTATTTGCCAATTTAATGCCAAGGATATATTAACATATTTAACAAATTTGGATAATTGGAATATATATATATATGTAATGCATGCTATTATACACAAATAATGATATATTCAATTTTAATCTTTAAATCAGTGCTTTCTAAGTAAACTGGTGAACTGTTTGCAATAATGGACATGTTTCTTCACAATACAATAGTGGTGGCTACAAACCATATGTTGCCATTGAACACTTGGGATGTATTTAGTGTAAATAAGAAGGTGAATTTTTATTATTTAACCTTAATTAATTTAAACTGAATTTTAAATGCCCATATGTGATTAGTGCCTTCCATATTTGACAACACTCCTTTAAAACTACATATATGCACTACATATATATAAATTTGATTACCAAAGGTAAGCATTATAATGGAATTTACTCATCAAATCCTTCTAAGTATTTCTAAATCATTTATTAAATTTTTGGAATTTTTTGAAGGGGTATCACTAGGTTAAGCATGCCCTTATCTGATCTATGATTTGACAAATAGAATTCCATAATTCCTCTGATTTTCTCAGTGTCTAGCACTTTTTGCCAGAAGGCAACCAGATGCATTGTTATGTGTCCTGGATGATACATACCAGACTATAATGATTGATCTGTGAAAGATTTAGGTCATTGCTCATAATGCTTCTAAAAAAACTTCATGTTTTGTCACCTGCTCCTCTGCCCCCACTGAAGTTGAGCTCCTTTGGAATAGTAGGTGGACGTAGGATACACATTAACCTGTGTCATCTGCAATCTTAATGTACTTAATGACCAGTAGTGACATCTTGGCAAGGCCCCATTAACTGCCATTATGTCCAACCCTATGCAAATCAACCAGTATGAAAAACAAAAAGCATTTTAACAATTGATATAATCCCTATGGATCATAATTACTGACTATATAGGGTTCAAAGATAATTTTGTTTTTAGCATTTAATTAGCACTTTAGGCCTTAGCAGGGACTCAGGTTGTAGTTTGAATATATCACTTAGAAAATTCATAAAACATTTTAAGAAGCTGCATATGTTTAATAGTAAGAATGAAAAAGAAAAAAAAGCACATGTTTACTCAGTTGAAACAACACCTTTTTGTTTTTTGTCTGAATGACTTCTGTTTGGCTGATTTATTAATATATTTTGATCTTTTCTGATGTAGTTTAACATCTGTTCAATTATCATATCCCTAACACACGTTTCCTCTGCATGTTTCTGCTCCATCTTTTCTTTGTTCTTTTGGACAAATTGACTGATGATGATTTCATTTGTGATGTGCAATATTAAAGGTTAAGTGGAGATTATGTGAGTGAAGTAAGCCATCAGGATAAAACCGGAGAAGTTCAAAGGAAAAATAATGGAAGGAAAGGTGTTCAACAAAGACACAGAGGAATAGTAGGACATTTTAAGGAGAATATATACTTTAAAATTTAAAATACTGGTGATTTGGGGGATATATTTGATTGATTTTTAAATAACCTTAAGCCATTCTAATGCCAATACGGTAAATATTACAGTGTTATTTTAGTTTTATGGGGAAAAAAATCATTATGTTGAAGTGATGATGTCAGAGGGAAAGGATATTTCTCATTCTCTCTCTCTCTCTATTTATTTATGTATTTATTTACTTTTTGCAGTTTTGGCTGGGGCCAGACTTGAACCCACCACCCCTGGTATATGGGGCCAGTGCCCTACTACTTGAGCCACAGGCACCGCTCTCTCTCTCTCTCTCTTTTTTTTTTTTTTTTTTTGCTTTCCACTAATTACTTAAATTTGCAAGACAATCTCTTACTAGGTTGAACTTGATTTTCTTATTTTCTGAATAAACAAATGACTTTTTGCTTTGAATGCTTTCTCAAGGTTTCAAGTACTATTACTTTTATAATTTGTACTTTTCAATTTTTCTTGTTATTCTCTCTCTTACTTTCTGAGGACCTTTAATACACAATCAGATGACAATAAGTAATACTGGATCCAAGCTGGAATTCAATTTCTGAATATTCTTTTTCTTTCCCTCTCATTATGAGAAATAACATTATCAAATTCAACACTGATATAAAATGTAGAAGTTCTTTCCAATGTCAACAAAGCTGTCTCTGAATAATAAAGCATAATTATTAATTAATGCACTAAGAAAAATATATACAGAACCACACACATACAACTTGAACATGTGATTCAACATGAAAGATATATGGGTCACTTTTACCAAGTTATTTTACTTATAATTGTTTAATCCATTCACACTGAGTTCATATTGGAAGTTATAATATAAAGTTCTTACTTATCTAATTTGTTAATGCAGATTTCTGTGGACTTCAAAATGTAAGAAGGCATCCCAAAAGGGAAATTATAATTTTTATAGAGATATCTGGGCATAGTCAGCTTCATTATGTTAAAACTGAAATTTCTAACAATAGAAATTTGATTTGTTATTAGACATTTTTATAATTACAAAATGAAATTCAATGAAATGATTTACATACAGCACAGTAGAGACAGAAAGCTGGGAGACAGAAAAATGGCAGGAAGAACATCTACTATTGAATCATAGACATGAAAACTATTATTGTGACTAGAGAATTCTTTTTTGTGTGTTTTATATTATAAACATAATATATTTCAGTTTTCACAGCATAAAGCTTGACTCTGAAACTTTAGCAGAAGTCTTTCTACCGTCACAATTTCCACAACTTAAAAAATATCAGAAGTACTTTTCTTATCTAAGAATATAAAGGAAAAGTGAGGGAGTAAAAAACTTCAATTATAGTTATTTAAAAAACACAATAATGCTCACTGGCTACTTCTAGCACCTTCGCAAATGTGAAGGGAAATATTCACTTATCTTTAGATTGTCACAATATGATAAGGTCTCTCTCTATCATACACACACATCTCTTTTCATTTATGAATACAAAAAATTCCCTTTAAGTGGCCGTTACATTAAAATTTCTGCCATGATATTGATAGGCTTTGTAGCACATTACATAGAACAAGAAATTGGTAAGGAAATGTTGCCATAAGTAGACCCAACCCCCAAATACCTCAGGTAATTATTAGAATGGAGTAAAGAAAGTTATAATGGATCAAGCTATCCTATTCTTACTGTACTGATTATGTTTCACAGTGGTTACATGAGCCCCTTGTGGTGTGTATGAATTAATATTCCTCCATAAAAGAAACAGCTTTTCCTTCTCAAAGAGTGGAGCTGGTTTCTGTATTGTATGCTGTCACTTCATAGCTTAATAACTGAAAATTAATTTTCTCTAGGATTATCGGCAACTCAGGCAAATCCCATGAGCATTATTGAACCAAAAGTATCCATTATCCATATGCATCAATTGCAGATTCAGTTTGCTCATTCTTTAAAAACAACATGAATTTGAAAATGTCATCAGGAACTTTTGTGTGTGTGTATGTTTACTGAAACTTACTGAAGAAGTTCTCTGCCAAATTGGGTCCCTTCAATATGAATCAGTTTTGTTTCATTAATTAATTTATTAAAAAAACAAGAGAAACCATATACACTTACATTGAAATATATAGTACCACCTTGGTGATTAGTTTTTACTTTATATTTTATTTATTTTGTTTTCCATAGAATTTTCTCCCAAAGAAAAGTGTTTTCATTTATTTATCTTCTCTTTCAATCTAAATGCAGCATAATAAAGTTTTAACAGTGATTAATTATATCATTATTAGCTTTTAGTTAAACTGCCCTGAAAATATTTAGCAACTGAAATTATTAAAACAGGACCACTTTCTTAATAAAGTGGATATTTACAGCAATATAGCATTAAGATATTTTTGAATGAGATGCATAATACTTTAATAAAAAGTATTCTTAAATGCATTTCTTAAATCTGGAATTTTAAATATAATTTGGAAAACGTGAGGCAAAAATCAGAGTAGATAAACCTGGAATATATGTGTGAGAGACTTCACCTCAAAATTTTATTCTTTATTCTATATATAATGTACAAAAGAAAATTGTATCACCTTATTTTCTTCATTTTTTCCCAACATTTAGTCATGCAATGTAATAAAAATATTTTTTGAGCTTTTATCATGAGCAAGATGCTATGAACATACTATGTTTTGTGAATTGCTTCTCTCAAATTATGATATCTAATGACAAAAGAACTATTTCTAATATTGGCAAAACAAAGTTTTGGATTCCATTATGTCTTGGAGATTAAAGAGGATCAAAGATTTCTAATTCCTAATCTTCATGCTTTCATGTGACGTATCTGTTACCACCTAATGAAATTAGTATAAATTATTGCAAAATAGTGTATTTGCAAATGATTTATTGGAATAAATTGGCCCCAGTAAACTTGAAGAATTTAATAAGGTGTGTCATATTTTTAGGGCAAAAAAGGGAAAGAGTTGAGTTTATTTACTTTTTTGGGGGGGAGGGTGTGGAGACAAAGTAAGAGTTTATTGGTTAAATTTACTCATTCATTTCTTTAACCAACACTTATTTTCTTTTATTGAAACAAATAACAAATTTTATTATATGAGTTAATTATTATGTCCAAGCTCAAGGATAATGAAATATATTTTGCATGCAAAATATTATATACATTAAATAACATACAGTGGTAACAATGCAGTGTACGTTTCCTGGGAAGCAGACACAGTCTGTGTTAGAAATATACAAGCAGGAAGTGTATTTATTGGGCAGTTCTGTCCAGATGAAGACCAGTGAGAGTGGAAGAATGAAGCAGGACAAACAGAGCAAGAAGTTGGACTCTATCGAAATCCCGACAAACGTCTCAGTTGATCCCTTGAGGAACCTCTGAAGATGGGACAGCCCCTCAAAGATGTCTAAATTGAAGCAATGGCCAGTCTTTGGATATCTGCCTGCCCCACAAATATGAACCTTGAATGAGACGACTCTCTTTAGCCAAGGGGGAATTTCCAGAGAAAAATGTAGCAGAAAGCAGCCAACTACCAATAGTCCCAGTAGCTGAGGGAAAGAAATGGTTGGGGGATAGCTTCCGTCTCAAAAGGGTTGGGGGATTGTTGAGAATTGGGGAAGCACATCATAGCATTGACTATGGATAATCAAAAAGAATAATACATATTTCATAATTTACAGGAAAGTTCTGCCTCAATCCAAACCAACACTTATTACACATATGCTTAATATGTGCTAAGTATTGGCCGGCTTAGGTGTTGAGCATGCATCTGAAAATAAGACATTATTCTTTAATTCAGACCAGACATTTGTAGATAAGACTTATATAAATTAAAAATAATAATAGATACACTATATTTTTATGTTTAGGGAGCCATAGAAGCTCTAAGAGACTCAAACTTAGTGAACAAATGTTGTAGGTCAGGAAAAATTACCAAGAAATAGTACTATTTATGTTGAGTTTGCAGAATTAGCAAGAAATATTGGAATAGGCAATTATATGACAGATTTTGAAAACACAGGAACAATTTATCATGACATTTTTAGAAAAATCTATGTAAGGCATTTGTAGGATCCTTGCAGAAAATAGAATTGAAGATGTTAGCAAAAGGCATACTGTAGTTTTCATTATAATCATCACCAAATTTAACATATTGGGTATGAAAGACACAGATATTGTATTTAATGCTTTTTTGATTTATATCAAGTGTAGACTTTTAAATGTGATTTTAAAGCTTCGTCTCCAACATTCATAATACTAAAGGGTCTTGGGTAACATATTATGTTGATTTTAAGTCAGACAATGGTAACTTTGACTGAGTATGGAGGATGTTTTGGAAAGTATAAGGCTGAAGGAAAGAAAATATTTAAATGGAAGATGAGAGAACAGAACCTTGTTATCTTTTTTCTTTCTGCTTGAAGTATAGCATTAAGTCATCAGCTGGCATGTTAGTAGGCATACAATAAGTAGCTAGTAGATCAAAAAAAGTATCACATTATTACAGTGTCTAAAGAATGAGGCCATTGCTATTGCAGGAAGAACTTCTGTGAAAGGTATTTGATAAGTGGAATCTTCCAGGCAGATTTATCAAATCTATTTGGCTAGATGTAAAGGAAAGCAGAAAATGGTGCTCAGGTGTTTGATTTGGGCTTCTGGGTGGTTGGTGATGCTCTGAACTTGAGATAAGACATGTACAAAAAGGACAACTGTTCTCTTTTCCAAATGTCCTCTCACGTTAATGACAAAACATTCCTCATCACATCCATGAATTTCATAAATTAAGATATGTTTTGACTTAAAAAGTTGCCTTTCGAAAAGCCAGTTGTACATATTTTCTTTCTCACAAAAGTTAGCTTTTCTTTTTCTTTTAAAAGAATATTCCCAGCTGAATATTATATAATTCTCCTTGACAGCAAAGACAAAAGAAAAAAGGAGGCTTAACACAGCTACTTTTTTGTATCATCTGGCAACTTAACATTATAAGCTTTGGGTAATAACATTAAAAGCTTTGGGTAAATCCTATTCTTATTCTTTTTCTCACATTAAAAAATTTGTTAAATCCATTCTTGCTAGAATTCACTTGGAAGACCGCATCTCCAGTTCCGTGCAGGGTGTTCATTAACACTTATGTGCACACATGGAAGTAAAACTTAATGAAAATTAAACAGGGGGAAGGGAGGGAGAGAAGGAGGAGGGTAAATTCACATCTAATGGGGGCAGTGCACATATTTTGGATGGAGGGCCCACTTTTAACATCTATTTAAAATGTACAAATGCAAATTATGTGACCAAAATGTGAAATAGGAAATCGTAGCCTATTTTCTTATAATTGTCTGATAATATTCACTTTGATTCATTTAATGCACCTTCTTTGCACTTCTCATGGTAATTTACTAAGTGAATGGCTGAGGAAACAGAAGAGAGGAATTTTCAAGATGAAATTAGTAGTGCTAATGACTGGATGAAGGAAGTAAATGAGATAGATTCATCACAGAAGGAAAACGTCTTCAAGCAGTATAACTGAAGTATGAGTTAGAAAACAAAGGGATAAGAAGAATTTCGCTGTTGTTTGATTTAGTTTTGGCCAAGCTACTTGTACTGGTTTTCACAGAATAAAGGAAATATTTTGCTCTGAACAAGCAAAAAACCAAAACACATTTTTCATCTATAAGGGCTTTTTCCCAGTGATTTATGGAAATAGTTCTAAAGAGGAAAGAGAGTTCTGTTGTCAAGGTCTCATCAAGTATCATCAGTATCTTTAATTTCTGGTGAGACTGCTATAAACCCTAACAGAAATCCTCTTGCTACTATGTATCTAAAAACTGTGAAGATTCTATTTCCGGCTATATTTCTAAAATTATAGGACCATATGCTACTCTCCCCAGTCATAGGAATTTATGACATGCTCTGTTTTACTTGTACCTCAGGTGACATAATATTTTCCAGCAAGTTCATGTATTGCTTTTAAAATAACTTAATTCAAGTCTTGTAGACAAAAAGAAACATTTCCTTTTTGTGGTCATTCAGGATGAGATGGTAGCATCAGAGGTCTTAGTAACAACGCTTCAGGGAAATATTTCTAGGATCTGACACATTCAGCAGAGAAAAGGAAGATGAAAAGCTGGCCTTTTTTGTGAAAATGTGATAAAAGCAACATCACACCAGAAGAAAACTAACAGTGAATGGAGGAAGATCCACCTAAGAGACCTGTAGGTCAACACATATTCAAGTGCAGATCAGAGAATGAGCTTCCCCAGAAGAGGAAGCAGGAGATATGAAAGAGAAATCTTTTCATAGAAAGGAAGTACCCTTTTTAACAGAGCTTGACTTTAGTATCAGTCAATTCAAGCAGCTCTACATAGAAGAGCACATCTTGGCCCAGCGTCCAGAGAGAGCTGGACCCTTGAGTAAACACGCCAGGAGGTCCTTTAAAACTGCCACTCTTCCTTGGTTATACAAAACAAATAGTACAATAAAAAAAGAGACTTTTTTTTTTTTTGTACTCTAAAGGGAAATTAGAATCATTGCATTTTTTTTTTTTAAACAAAGAATAAAGCCCAATTGTAAAACAAAGACCAAGGGGATGTTTCTAAACATTGTGAAGATTGCTATGATTTATGCTGAGCACAAACCATTTTCTAATAGTAGAAGGCTACTTTGAACATCCAAGTGATATTACTGCAAAGAAAATTCAGCATTGTTTTTTTTTTTTAATCAGGAGGTCTAAATTCTGAAGATAAAAATTTAAGAAAAACAAACAAATGAGTGAACAGATAGTTATTTAATATAAAACTACAGGGGTGATAAAAGGATATAAGATTAAGCAAATAATCCTGATGTAACGAAGTTATATAGAGAGAAGCTAAAAAAACAAAAACAAAAACAAAAACAAAACACAAAAAAACTGCTAAAGCTTATCATAGTTCTGTAATTAAAAACTGGTAAAGACATCTAAAAACACTCCATGTATTATTATATATTGAAATATAATCCTCGCTTAAAAAGGGTTCTAACCTAAAGTGATTTAAAAATTAAAACATATTTTTCTCAAAGATGCATTTTGGAGTAGTATTTTATTTGTAAGATAATACACAGCGTTAGTTGATCCAAAACATAGCTAAAATTAATTTATACTTTTGTTCCAACCAAATTATTTTCATTGTTTTACAAATATACACCATTCATTTCTGCCATATTCCAATGTGTTTATTTTCCAGTCAGCTGAAGATGCTTTTGTGATATCTTGGACAATTTGAGAGAAAGGCATGGCCACACGACTGGTAATATATGTTATGTCTTATCTTCTCTCTTATCATATGGAGGTGAGAGTTGAAGGCTTCAGTTGGTAAGTAACAAACAGTTAAGGGAGAACTTCAAATTTTGAATTATGGGAATTTCTTACCAAATGACCATTGATTAAATCGTGGATAATGTGTGTAAAGATCATTAATAAGGGGGATTTTTTGGTTACAAGTCATAGTAGCTAGGTTTATTAATAGAATCAGCAATAAAAAATGTCAAGATGTGTGAAGATGGAATCTAATAAAATGAAGTTTAATACAAATAAATTTAGTATCAGACTTGTGTCCAAAAAATCCATTTGCACAAAAGACTAATGTGAGAGACCAGGGTAGACATATAAACATGTTTGGAGGCTTTCTGACTGTGAAGTAAATGTGAGCCAGCAGAGAGATCTGGCTGCCATAACGGGGCAATCTTAGACTTCATTATTAGTAGTAATTGGTGAAGAGTGGTAGTTCCTTTCTGTTACACAATCTGCTATCAGACCACAAATGTAACTCTGTTCCATTTGTTGTATGACAGTTAAAAAGGCAAAAACATAAACTGAAGCATATTCAGAGGAGAGTAGCCAGTGTCTTGAATGGACTTGTAACGGTGGCATCTGAGGAATATTAAAGGAGGCAGAAACATTTATTCTGAACAGAAAATTACAGAGTAGCAAATAGAACCATCCAGTGAACCCCAGGGGCTCAAAACACTTTATGGAGCCACATTTCTCATAACTAATTAAAAATATAACAACAATGAAACATAAAACATGTATAAAGAAGTATTAAAAAATCTGTTTTTCCAATTACTATTAATACTATTTTGGGGCTGGGAGTGTTAGCTCATGACTGTAATCCTAATGCTCTGGTAGGCTGAGGCAGGAGGATCCTTTGAGTTCAGGAGTTGGAGACCAGTCTGAGCAAGAACCAGACCGCACCTCTTCTAAAAACACAAAAAATTAGCAAGTGTTGTGTTTGGTGCCTACAGTCCTAGCTACTTGGAAGGCTGAGAGAGTAGGATCGCTTGATCCCAGGAGTTCAAGTCAGCTGGGCTGATGCTACATACAGTACTTTAGCCTGGGCAACAGAGTGAACTTCGGACTTTAAAAAAAAAAAAGATACTATTTTGGCTCATGACCATTTTGAATTATTTTGGAAAACATTTGTCATTTTTTTCCTATTATCAAATATTATGACCCTCTCTTGTTGATGTCCTGAACATGTGCTCCAAAAGATTCTGGCAATATAGTGCTTCAGGAGATAGTTAGCTTCCAAATACTAGAAATATTCAAACTATGGAGATAATATGTTCAGTATTCAAGTATTCAAAGTGTTATTGGACCTGAGCACTCCCAAAGTTTCTTCTAAATCTAGCGGTAATATTTTTGTCCTTAAATAATAATTTATTTCCCCTTAGTTGATATTCACTTACAAATTTAACCTATTACATAGAAACTTTCAGCTCTAATAAAATTAGGGATAAATTAGATTAATAGATGTTAGCATCTATATTTAACCAAGAGTTCCTTAACTGAAATTAAAAGTAATGTTTGTCATTCTGTACTAACCTTACTGCAGCCTTCATGGAGCTGATAGGGACTTTTCCCATATATTGCTTTATGAAGATTATTGGTAGATGATTCAAGGCAAGGTACATCTTTACTATCTGAACATAGAAGATATAAACTTTACATTGTTTTCTATTCTTATTATGTTATTGGATATGCAGTCTCAATTTTGTTAGAAACAATTTTTTCACATTTCTTTCACAGTTATAACAAAAATAAATATATTTGTTTTCTATAAAAACTTAAGTTGTATTTTTATTTTTGGGGAGATATTAAAAATATGGATAGTGTTAGATTTTACTTCAGATGTCCTTTGCTTAGGGACAATAGAGAAAATTCCTAGGAATTTAAAATGACTGAAAAATTATGCATAATGTGAAGATCCCCCTCCTCCATATCTTGGATAATTCAGTTTGGGTTGAACGTAAGCAAAATGTGTCTGAATTCCTATTTTTATTTAGCCACTGTATTGCATGCTATAAGGTAAATATTGTGTTTAGCTTTTATCATTTTCTAATAATTTTCTAATTAATAACAGGAAACTTGATGCTAGAAATTACATTTTAGATAACAAAGAATATTTTCCATAAATCTGTATTACTTAGATTCTATTGAACTATATTTATTTGTTTGCACAAGCAATCAAACAAATGGAGACCAAAGCTCATATTTAAGAAGTATAATTACATGTAAGTAATTACACATAAGTAAAAAATAATTTTCCATTTTTATTGGATGATTATTATTTTTATAATCATAACTTTTGATGTGCCTATAAGCAGAAAAGAGGCATAGAATTAAATATTAAAATAATATAATGTATAATTATTTTACATATAATTAATGAGTATTTATTTATTTATTATTTGGTGCTTATCAAAACCAACCTTCTCATTACTATTATTTCATTAGTATTGCTGTTGCAATACCAACCATTCCCTCTATTGTTCCAGAGGTGGAATTACCATCTAGCTCAATGTATTTAGTGTTTTTTTTTTGTGGTCACAACTGATAGATCCAGAAGTGGACATATGATACCCAACATGTGAGCAAGTCTAATGATTCCATTTTTGTGGAGTATCAGTGCATGATGATACTGAGTAAATCAAATTCAAGCATAGAATTTGTTGCATTATGTCAACTTAGTACCCCTGTGTCAACAGTTTGGAGCAAGCTTTGTGAACCATGGGAAGGTAGATCATGGGAACCAGATAAGGAGGAAAAAGAAAGTTAAGCAGAGACCATAAAAATGGAAGAAGGAGGAGAAGAAGGAGAAGGAGGAGGAAAAAGAAGGAGGAGGAGGAGGAGGGAGAGAGATATCATTCACACTATTTCATTTTCTATGTTAGGTTGGATTTCATTTTCTATGTTAGGTCTTGAAAATTCCTATAAAATTCTTTGCCTTGTGAATTCCGTGATTAGTTTCATTCCAAGATTAGTTTGAGTATACTTTGGTTTCTCAGAAAGAAGTAACTTCTGATCAATAAGTGTATACATTAAAACAATCTTACATTTTAGCTATGTTCTTTATTTTACAGTGAAAAACCTGTGGCTCAATGAGGCTATGCGATATGTTTATATTTTTCTCATAGAAATACACTTTCAGAATCTCATTTTTTTTTTTTTTTTGTAGGTAGGCATTTTATTAAAACACAATTAATGTAAAATAAAATACATGGATTGTAGCATTTCAGTGTGATGAGCAGCATTCCATTGTATGGATATTCCACAATTAGTTTGTCCAATTTCTTGTTAATGAACATTTGGTTTGTCAGTTTTTGACTATTATGAATAAAGATTCTATAGACATTATGTAAAAATCTCCTTATGGATATGTACTTGTATTTCTTTTTGATAAGTAGGATTGGAATGATTAACTGTATGTAAGAAACTCTTAAAACAATTTTCTAAATTGGCTGTACTGTTGTACATTCTCATCAGCAGTGTAAAAGAGCTCTGGTTCTGATGTCCCATATTTTCTCCAATATTCGGTGTTAAATATTGATTTGTTTCCCAATATAGTGACTTTTGACGTAATAAGATTGATGCAATAAGATTGTAGTTTGATGTAATAAGATTGTAGTCTTAATTAGCATTTCACCCATGGCTAGAAATAACTAGCAGTTGATTAATAATGATTAGCACGTTTTTAAATACTTTCTGGCCATTTACATATTTTATTTTGTATTATGTTAGTTCAAATTTTTTTCTTTTAAAAATTAGATTGCTGACAGCTTTTCAAGATGGCGGCCGAGTAACAACTTCCTTGCATCTGGGCACTGTGAGTCTGGGCAGATAGGACTCCAGGCATCTCTGGCTGGTGGGATCTGCCTATAATCATCCCTGTGAGGATACAGGGAGTCAGCGAGAGATTTCTGCACCCCAAGAGGAGGACTAAAACAGTGGAAAACTGGCAATTAGTCACGTGTGTGGAATTGGTCTCAACCCGCCGCCGGCAACTGTAAGTACAGTAGCAACAAGAGTGCAAACCAGAAAGGCCTTATCTGTGAACTATTTTGGTGTCTTTGGACCTGGCACTCAGTTGAACTGCCTTGGGGAGAGCCTGAGCGGGAATGCGGAGAACTTTTGCTGTTGTCTAGGGCCCCAGTCTGAGCCGCTCAGCCAGATGGAGCTAATAGTGTTTGGCTATGGGCCATAGGGAGCCATTGTGAGTGATCTGCTGTGGCAAGCTCGACCTTCAGGTTCGCAGAGCAAGAATCAGGCTGGAGCTGGTAACCTAGTGACTGAGTAGCCTAAGGGCAGGGACTGAGCCACGTTATAGCCCTAACCCTCAGGGGCAGAGTGAGACCAGTTTTGGCACACTGGGTAAGTGGATAGCCACTTCAGCAGTGATTCCAGTGACAAGCACTTTCCTGGGAAAGCGTCTGCTCAGCAAGTTTACAAGTTCAAAGTGCCCTTTAAGAGAGGGCTGAAGAGAGATTTAGGATATCTATCCATTGGGATTTGAGAAATCAGCAGCCTTTAGTCGTATCAGCACTATGATTAACATCTCATACCCCAGAAGACCACGTGTTTCCCAGACAATATTCAACAACATATATATACTGCTTTGTTTTTGATTGTGTGGTTTTTTTTTTTTTTGTTTGTTTGTTGTGTGTGTGTGTGTTTGGTTGTTTTTTTGTTTATTTTGATGCTGTTGATGTTGTTTTATTTTTTAAATTCAACCTTTTCCGTACAGATTTTTTTCTTTCTCAGTTTTTCTAGTTTAATCATAATTTCCCATTGCTGCCCCTTTTCAATAACTAGAACTTCATTTTTGCTAGTGTTTCTACCCCTATTATTTGGTTTTTCACCCAATTTTATCCCATAAAGTTTTCTGTTTGCTTGTTTTGGTTTGACTTATAGCATTTTTGCCATTCCTCTCTACTTGGTGGAGGTGAGGTACTGTGTCTGATCAGGTTAGCAAAGAGCTGCTGACCTCAAGGGAACCACCCAACTGGGCACCCCTAGAAGGTGAGGTTTTTTTAAGGTTGTGTCAAAGTACCCTACTGTACACCTGTATTGCTCTATCTCCCTCTTTCTGTGCCTTTCTTCTTTTTCTCATTATTCCTTTTACCCACCCCCTCTCCTTTCTCTATTTTTTTTTTCTGCTCGTTTCTCCTTTCTTTCATCACTTT